>OOFC01048135.1:0-52704 GCA_900323345.1 Pseudochromis fuscus
AAAAAAAACAGCTTACAGTGGCGAAAGTTATTTTTCAATAGACCAGAGTCTGCCAATGAGACAGACCAGCATCAAATAGCTGCTAGAGGCATGGGCACAAACAAGGGAAAGAAAAACCTCTTCACTGCTCTTTATACATGCATGTGTGCGCGCGCTCACACACACACACACACACACACACACACACACACACACACACACAGAAGAAGTCTGAGCCACAGCTGGGAAACATTAACTCGATCAGGGTAGTCAGAACCAGCAGTGAACGCAGGGCAACAGCACGTGCAGACTCACAAAAGATGTACAGACCAGCACATGGGAGCTCATTCTCTTTTTTTTTTTCATATCACGCGTATTTTACCTGTGCCTACTGAAATACGCATACGCTCCCTTTGTGCATAATTCTGTTTAAAAACTAATACCAAATGTGCTTATATTAGTCATGTTCCGTGGACACATGTATGTTTACACAGCCACACTGTGAGGACCTGTCTCCCTTTTGAGGACACAATGTAAACCATTACATTTTAGTAAGAACACTTTGTTGGAAGTCAGAGTCATGGTTAGGTAAGACATCCTGGTTAATGTAAGGCAGTGTAACATTCACTGAAGTGAGGGATGTGTGTGTTGTACATGTGTGCATACGATGCCTTACCCATGAATGAACCTGTGCTGCAGATAAGGCTGAAGAAGCAGCTCTCGGGGGGAAGAGTCCCACATTTACTGTAAGAGAGAGAAGCCAGAGATATGGTGTGAATCAATCTCCACATGCTACACAGCAACAGTACTACTAATAGCTCTGTCACTTTCTACACTCTGAGAGACAGCATGCTGTTAGAGAAGCATTTCTACTTGTGAAATACAGAGGGGAGGAGAAAGCCATGATTCCTCACATCCTGTCGTCAAGTCTTTGACTTTTCACCTACTGCATACTGCCTCTCGTCTAGGAATGGGAAATGTTTGTAGGAGGGGAAGCCAGGAGACAGTCAGTACTGGCTGTCTGTGCCCGAGCTCCTGCTGCCTACAAAGTCCAAAGCCTTCTCAGCTGACTGCAGTCACACACACACATTCTTCAATACGTAGATGAAAATGTAAAATACTTTGGACTAATACTTACAGTATTTTTTTTCTTGCACTTACCATATTATTCTTTAATACGAATATTTACGAACATATAGTTCATACAGCATATGATTTTACTCATTTAACACGGATTTAAAAAGTGCATATCTTCCCTCTTCACCACTGCAAGTGAATAAGCAACAACACCACAGCCAGCCAGAACCATACTATTAAAGATTAGCTTTTGTAACATTTAGACAGTTAACAGATTAACAGATAAAGTACATGCATCATCATGTTATCTGTGTTTGGACAGTAACATGAGCTGAACATGTTCTCCAGATTTGTTTTTGAATTCACACTACAGTACTTCTGTGGCTTTTGATGTGGAAAGCTCAGTGGGGACAAAAAGCTAAACAAAAGAGCAGGAGTGTCTTGATTTCCTCACAAATGCAAGGCGACTCCTTTGTGTATGTGCTTGTGAGAGTGTGGGTGTGTGTGTGTTTACCCGGTTAAACGCAGACCCGTGTTTTGCCTCTGAACTGCCACGGTGGCAGGCAGGATATTTTCAGAATGCACACACACACACACAGTCAGACACACACGAGAGAGCTGTCTCCTCCGAGCTCCACTCGCTTTTTATCAACAATGTGCCGACAGGGGTCTTGTAAAACAATGGGACAGTGTTCCTGTTTTTAATAGGCAGAAACAGAGACAGAGGGGTGGTTCAGAGGGGGAGTCTCACTACTTACCTGATGAGAGGTACATTGTCTAGTGTGCAGCATAAGGATGGCCCACTCTGCAAATACAGCTCCTCTTCACATGACTGGTTGTACAACCTGGAATACCAAACACACAAAAACAAAGCAGTGAGAAGGTAAATGTTATAAAAAAAAAATACTAAAAATAAAAATAAAAAAAACATTTATTTTAAGTTGTGAAAACATCAGAACTTTAATCCTACTGGATAAAAACCAACAGACCTACAAAGCAAAGCTCCTGATTATTCCTGATCATTTGTGCCAGTTGACAGAAAGCTGGACGTGAATATCTAATGTATGGTTTAGTGAACATATTCAGTCTGTATATTGCGGTACAGTAACAGTAATTTTTTTGCTTGAGGGCCATTTTGTGGGGTCACAACCAGGCTTTCTTTTGTTTTTAGGGTTAGTGAGTCAAAGTGGCAGAAAACCACTGTGTCATCAAATAGTAGCTCTGCTGGTAGAGATTAACCTCAGCTTGTCCAAAAACAAACCCAGCATCCAGAGGAAGAGTCAGTCACTCAGTAACAGCACATTAACTGAGAACAATACCAAATGTTACATCACACTTTAGATCCGTGCCAGCCTCCTGCAGGTTATTCAGATTTTAATAAGTCTCTTCAGTGTTAGTAGTAATTGAACAGGAAACTATTCTATTACATGATGCAGCAAAAGAAGCAGCTGCATTTAGTAGAGTATTGGTAAATGGTAGGCAGGTGAAGCTACCTTCAGGGCAGGTCTAACGACTCAGATCTCATTCAAGTCTAAGGATTAACAGAGGTATGATGAATCAAAACACAGAACAGATTAGGCAACGTACCAGTTATCCACAGGGCAGACATGCTGGTTGTACAGGGCCATGGCATAACTAAAAGAGAGAAACAAGATGATTAGCCAGAGCGAAAGATCACAATTTTGGGATTCATTTTCAGAATAAGAAATCAGGAAATATTATCAGAATAATAGCCAAAACTATCCTGATAATACTGTCACACAGCTGTCACCGATGAGTGTACTGACTGAGTAGTATTATTGCTGTAGGCATACATCCTGAACAGAAGAAAGCAAAGCAACTCTAATTCATTTGCAGCCCAAAGCAAAAAGACTAAACTGAAGTTAGCCCTTATGTCTTGACAGGTGACTTTCATTATCTTATATTTGTAGTGCTTGTGTACAGTGATGCATCTGAATTAGCCTCCTACACTTAGACTTTAATTGTTATACCACAATATTATATTTTTATACTTTCAAAAACACGTACATCGATCTTTTATCTTATCAAACGTGAGCAATAACCTCCTCAACACTGAAAACCTACCTGAAAACGCTGACCTACCACCGAGTTGTACCTGTTTGAACTGAAGGTCCAGGTCACCTCAATTCTGAACATTTCTTATCAGTCAGGAGAGAAAAGACTGGTTTGTATCAGTCAAACTGGTCTGACTGAAACTGAGATGTATCTGTGTTTATTTGGTCAGGTCACTGACCAGCTACTTCCACAGAGAAGTCAATGACCAACTGATCAAAAGATGTGTTCTGTGCACTCAAGATCCAAGCTGCACTTAATGCTCTTTGAAACGTCCTTTTAATTTCCCTGCATGTTTTACATCCTTCTGCAACTGAATTAAACATTTATGGGAAAATGGGATTTCTGGGTGTGTATTGTGTTTGACAGCGTGTCAATTTAAACTGATAACTGACCAGGCAACACATTGGTCTAATATCAATTTGTGATGTATAGACAAATATTTATAAGCTAAAAAACAAAAATGTGTAACTACTGCCTGATATCATTTAAAAACAATGCTACAGTTACATCCATCAGTAAACACTGAACATTTTAGCATTAAAGGTGTAAAAAGCCCAATTTTTAATAGTTGCAATGTTTTGTCTTAAGAAAATGAAAGACCTGTATCAAATGCAATGACTTTATGTTAAAGTTGTTTATTTATAATACTGTCAAGCTATTTAAAACTCCAAATACTGACATTACTATCGGCCTCAAAGATCCAGTTTTGTTAAGACTCTCCCATGGGATCATCTTCAATTAGCCTTCAATGATTGCTTGTGTTTTTAGCCTGAAGTTGTGAACATGTTTATTTTCTGCCCACAAATACTTGTAAAAAACTTTCTTAACTCTTAATTAGCCAAATACAGTTCACTTAAAAGATTGTTTTCAGTAAGTCAATGATAGTAATGTTTTGTTTCCACCAGTGGGTGAGTTGTGGGTTCATGAAGCACACAAATTGTTGTCCTGGAACTTAAGCATAGACTGTGTATAGAAATGGATGAAGCAACGAGGTATGAAAAAGGAGGATCGTGGCCCGTCTAAAACAATAAATAAATAAAAAATCATAATTAAACAACTATTGGGCTTCAAAAAGAGTAAAATTTAAGGGTGTGGTTAGTTTGATGGACATGTCTTGATTCAAATGAGACCAGCTCTGAGCTCGAGTCTCATACACACTGGGTAGCATCCTTGGGTTCAAGGTTTAGACCCATCTCTTTACTCGTCCCTTCATGTCCAAATATGGTCACTTCTGGCTTCAAACAACCAACATGGCGATATTCAACTTCCGATCTCCTGATTTCAGCTTTGCTCATTATATATATACATATACTGAAGGCCCCAGGGTCAAGATGGGAGACGCCCCCAAAGGTGATGGAGAAAAACCGTGCCAAGATCCTGTGGGACTTCCAGATCCAGACAGACAAGATGGTAATGGCCAATAAGCCAGACATAGTGGTGGTGGACAAACAGCAGAAGACTGAGATAGATGTAGCGATCCTAGGTGACAGCAACATCAAGAAGAACATGAGAAGCTGGAGAAATACCAAGGTCTCAAAGAGGAGTTAGAGAAGATGTGGGGGGTGAAGGTGTCAGTGGTGCTAGTGGTGATCGGGGCACTAGGGGCAGTAACCCCCAAGCTGGGTGGATGGCTCCAACAGATACCAGGAGCACCATCTGAGACCTCGGTCCAGAAGAGCACAATCCTAGGAAGAAGTAAGATCCTGCTCAGAACCCTCAGGCTCCCAGGCCTCTGGCAGAGCACCCGAGCTTGAAGGACACACAAGAGCACAGTTTTTTTTTTCAGTTTTTATATATCAATGTCAATGGATTTAAGTGAGAAAATTATTTCCTCAAAAGCAACATGTACAACTCCACTGTCTGTCCTGCCCATACATGTCCAGGTCCAATGGAACAGCATATATAATTTAGAAAAATTGCAGCTGTCTGCTTATCTGATGGTTGACTGCACAACTCAAAATGAAGAGCAGAGGAAAAATGTTAGTGGGAGTGTCACAGTACTGAGGTGTTATCATTGGTCAAACCAGGTTTATCATTTTACACTTCATATGTATGACTGTTGTAGCCATATTTCTAGGTGGGAAGGAAATGCAATTGTTACATTATATAGTAGTCATTCATACAGTGATGAAAAGAAAACATTTTTAAGTGGCAGAAAAAGCTGGGAAAATAAATAGTCAGATTCAGACAGAGAGGCTATTCTTCCTGATTTGTGAAAGCAGTCATAGTTCAGCAGGAGGTTAAGCATCAATTAGGAATGTTTCCAGGGTCGATAGTATCCTGTTCACAAACCAATCTTTAAAGGACAGAGATATATCACAAAGACACACACCTGATCCCCACACGTCACGACCAAGCACAGAGCCAACGCACACACACCAGTTCAAGACATTTATTGGCAGCAAAATATATTTCCACAATAATGCATCTTCTATGATTTCTTCTGTTTGCTCTGTCCCATACACTACCAAATCCTTTACAGAAAACATCTAACTACAAGAGAATCATCACAACTGCAAAGATACTTTTGCATCTATAGTTTTCTCACACTACATGGTTAAAAGGCACATCTGGTATTGACTGGCTGCTGTAGAGGCTGTGAACACTTGGTTGGCTGGTTATTGGTGGGCATTAAGCTATGTGAATCATCATGTGCCGTAAAGAGCTCAGCTCTTGCATAATGCAGTGAGGAAACCCACTGGTGTGAGCAGAATATGGCTGTCAGGTAGAAGATTGCCAGAGCTCCAGCTCAGAGCCCTGTAACCACAGGACTAAGGACACCAAGACAAAAAAAAAAACAAAAACAACCCTGTATGAATCTACAGGAACACCAAGGGACATCATTAGAAAAAATAGAAAAAGAAACCATATCCAGCTGAAATTGTTCAATTTTCCATAACCTCTGAGGCACTTTCTGTAGATCTGGTCAGCTTCCAATGTTAAAATAGCATCAGTTCAGCTCTGGGACATTTCTAAATAAAGTGGGTTTTTTTAGCTGTATGTGGAACTAAACCAGTGCATTATGTGCTCAGAGGAGGCTCAGTAATAATAGGTTTGTTTATATAAGTAGCCCTCTATCAAAGCTCAGCAGTAGTTGTAAACTGTAATTGCATGCCTGTAAGCAATATAGAAGTGGAACAGACCATGTTTTTTTTTTTTGTTTTTTTTATTTCGGACTAAAGACAAAACATTTAGGAAAGACTTCAATGGAACACTCTAGTTTGTACAGTAAAAAATCCCAAAAGCTGTGCAAAAATAACCCCAGGAAAGGGTGTGATGACTTTTGGCAGTATGGGCTGGACTGCAGTTACTGAACATAAATGTACTGCTGCGTACACTTTATGTGGAGCTAATGTGTTCTTAAAAAAACAATTTCAAATCTCACCAGCAAGAAGAATTGCTTACAGGTATTATGGAGCTACACTACCGTTTTAAACACATTACTTAACTCATAAAAGGTCAGCACAAGAATCTAAGCCAAGACTCTTGGGTGGGCATCGGCCTGGCTCCACACAGAAATTTGTACACTGAGCATGGCCACCAGATGCTGAGTGAAAATTCTGCTTACGCTCTCTATTACCGACTTCCAGTATTTACCTTACTCCCTCCCAGTTGTCCACACTGAAAGGAGGAGTTATGCAACAAGTCACATCCTTTGACATTCCACGAGTCTGGAAAAAGACCCTTGACTACTCCTAGAAACAAGGCACCCTTGTCAAGGTAACGGGAAGGAAACGGGTTTAAAGTGACTGCCAGTCAGCAGTGTTTGGCATCTGAACTTAGATCAGCAAGAAATGTTAAATCTATAAAGAACATTGAAGCTAAATGTCACCTTTATGTTCAACTCAATATACAGTGGGTCTATAGCAATATTAGGCCTGTACAGCCAGATACACACGCCTGATAGGACTGTTAAGAAGCCATGTTCACAAACACTAATTAGTGTACTAGATCTCAGTTTGGCATCTGATTAGACCACTTAGTCCCCACACAACTCATCACTGATGTAGCACATAGCCTAGATACAGAACTACAACAATTTGGAATTGGGCCATGTGCCTCTCTTTCGCCTTGGGGTTTGCATTCCTCCTCCCCAAGTAATAACAGAACAGAGAGGAGAGCTGTCAGCCCAACTGTAACCTGGAGGTGCTCATTCTTTTCTTGCCAGTGCATCTGCTCGGATACCATACTGCAGATAATTAGGCAGCACTGCAAACCTGCATGTCTCACTTTAACAAGAGGCGTGATAATCCCAGACCCTTCCTGGAGAGAGTTAATCCACATGCAATTGCCATGGCTCCCAGGAATTTTGGATAAATATGCAGTGTTGCTCTCCTGAAGGCCAGAGGGACTGAGTTGTCAAAAAAAAGTTTTAGTTTCAATATAAACATCAGATTTGTAATATGTAATACCATAAATGCTTTCTTCTTAGCATTGCAGAAAGCATTGCAGTATTTGGTTTATTAAGTCAAATTGGGATAAGATGTTTCCTTTAGTTTCAAAGAAATAAATGTCTGAATATTGGAGTTTGCTAAAGCTGCAGAAATTACATGTTCACATAAAAAAACTAATATTCCACTTCATTCTTTACTAGGGCTACTGTATTGGTATCGCAAAATGTTGTTATGCCCCTACATCTTAACTCATTAGCATCACTAACCACTGCCAATGGAGTAAATAGTGACATAGTTTGTTAATGTAAAAGAAGTGCAACACTTACACAACCCATATCCCAGTGATGGTCAGGACTGGGAGGCTGACGGGCAGTATCATCCACAGAGACATCTTCCAGCACCTTGAACAGCCCCTTTCTTCTTTTTCCTCTTCGGCCAGCCGAGCAATATCTGCTCAAGTAGTACTAACATTTAACTGAGCGTGACTGACATCTGCATTGATACATGGTCTTGAAGATGGAGGATGATCGATGGGCCACTGTACTGGCAGGACAGATGTGTGTCCTTGTAGCTGGTGAATAAGAGCAGAGGGGCAGTGAGTCAGGTCTAGATCACACAAATCCCAAAGTAATAATCATCATATCATTGTTATCAATTAAAGCATTCTAAAGACTATGTAATTTGGGATAGGATGCTTAAAGCAAAATAATGTACAATGATAGATAGAACAAATTTCATTACACATTTAAAAAAAAAAAAATCAACAATGAAATCCAACACTTTTGAAGTGCTGTTGTGAGGCTTCGATGTTCTTTTATTCATGAGTTTTTCAACTTGCTTCAAGATGTTGGAGCCGTAGGATGTTGCACTGGACTGAAAAGGTTAGTACATCCTATATTTAGCTTGGAATAACCATTGCTTTAGGAGCATTGCTTCACGAGGTGTTTAAGAAAAAGGTGAAGGCTTTCTTTCTGCTCACCTTCACGTTTCAAGCTAGCGACAACGACGAGCATCAAAAGCAAATCTGTGATTACTCACCTTCTGACTCTCTGTAAGCTAGCAAGTTTTTTGCCTTTTTTTTTTTTTTGCAAACTTTGAGTACGTCGATGTGTCCTCCACAAGTCTGCCAGTCCACAATCCACCACGATGAAGCCTTTCTTTTTCTACCAGTTGGAATAATTTATTTTCCGAGCAGCTCAGGTCCCAGATAGCTGTTTTCGCCGTGAATTCAGTGGGGGAGGCTCGCGCTCACAGCAGTCTGTGTGGCTGCATCGCCGCCACGAGACACCCCGGAGTATCCAGCTGTTTGATTCCGCCCAGCTCTGGTGACGTAATGAGGGGGCGGGGTCACCGGCAGGTTTATTCTACTGTATCCAGTTATGGTTCAATATGCCGTTAAAGAACATAAACATATTAACTATTATTGATGTAAAGCAGGCTAATTTATTGCACACTTATAGTCATCCATAACAGAAGTTTTGTAATCCCTGACTCATTCACAGTAATAGAGATTTGAAGCATCCAAATACTTATTTCATTTTTGAAATTATACTCTTTTCTTTTATAACAATATGTTACTCATTTTGTGTAGCCTCTTACTGATGTCTTGTATTTCAAGATACATTTTTTATATTGTTTTATAAAATCATAATAATCTCATGTTCATTTAAAGTAAATTATTGCATATTTAAATGATTCTATTCTTCATTAAAATGATCTACTATCTCTTTTTGTAAACTAATACTGGTGTCTATTATTTGAAAACGCATTAATAGTAACATTACAGTTACTTAATAGTAATTGCTCCCTCTTAAAGCTAGCCTATATATTGAAGATTTAAACCATTTTGACAGTCGTCTATAATTCATCACATTTGGAGCAATATACTATTCATATATAGTATTACTTATGTATGTAGAATCATTTTTTACATATTTATACCAATGCAATACAAATTTTAGTGATCTCTGACCAATTTTAAATTATTTGTGCAGCTTAAAAGTATTCTATAAACTTGTTTAAAGTAATTTATTATACTTTTAGAGTGCATGACATAATAGTAATCGTTTACCTAGCTGTTACATATCCAACATGTTCCAGTTTAAACATTTAACCTTTAGCTGGATTGTCTTCTCTCTCTGTGAGAGAAGAGAGAGAGAGAGAGAGGGAGAGAGAGAGAGAGAGAGATGTGTTGTTTTTGCTGCCCTCTAGAGCTCCAATTTAGTACTGCATCTCTCCGTGTATCTGAGATAATCTAATGTGGTAATATCATATAAACCTAATTCCTAAACCTGGTAATGACTGGGCAAAAATTACCACTCAAACAAAGGACTTTATATATATATATATATATATGTGTGTGTGTGTGTGTGTGTGTGTGTGTGTGTATGTGTGTGTATGTTAAACAAGCTCAAATCTCTGCAGTGGCTGGCAGTTGCATTTATCTGTATTGCTGAGCCCATGTAGTTGACAGGTATTTTGGATCTGCAGTATTAACTCCTTATGCCATAGCCTATTTTTTTTTTTTTTTTAATTTCAACCAGAATTACATCCCTAATTCAGTCAGAAACAGATGCAACAGCTGAGGCCTAAATTAACAGTCTTGGGCCAAATACAGAGAGTTCTTTCCTTATTCTTATCATCAGGTCTAGGGTGAATTTGAAAACCTCCAGCAACAACTGATATTTTTACTTTGTGTAATCAAAAATAAATAGAATAGTACTGTAATTATTGAACATGTTCTGAAAATTCTTAATGCACAGAAATGCTTCAACAAATGCATCATAATTTTAGACATCGAAGCACTAGAACGGGGTGAGCATACCCGACTCAACAACTCTACAAAAGATAGCACTGGCTATATTTTCATAACAGATAAAGTTTGGACTAATACACTAACACCCGTGTGAATGACAGTTACTTTTCATGTGATGTGTTTTCAGCAGGATCAGAGGCTAATTCGTGATTAAAATGTCAGATAAATCAATAACAACAGAGTGGGTTTGGAAACTGTAATTTCACTTTACTGACAACATCTACAACATACAAATAACTTGTTCAAAAAGGAAAAGTGATGGAGAAAATTACATTTTTTTTCTACTTACAAATGACACATATTATTGCATGTGAATCTCCCCCAAATCAGCAATCAGTGATCAAAAGAAGCACACAGTAGTTTATATATGAAGATATACAAGAATGAAACAACCTGTTTCAAATTTCAAAGCAGTATGAAGAGTATTTTTTAAGTCTGAACTATATAGCACCTCTCCTACAGCCTTATAGTAGTACCATAACCCCACACACTGAATGCAGGATAGAGGGGCTCTGTAAATGTAGTCTGGACTCTGTGCAGAAGGCGCATTCCCTCAGAGACACTGTAAAATGCGAGTATTCCCGCTGCATGATCCAGGTAGACGCCGATACGAGACGATACCGGAGCTGGGATGTCTTTGCTTTGATTGTTGTGCACAAAGGAGAATTTGGAGTCAGAGCAGTACAAACTCCAGGACCTATCGTTCCAGCCCAGGCTGCATTCATTGCCATTCCCTTTACGACGGATTCCCCTGTAGGTGACAGCCACATCTATCTCTGTGCCCCTCCAGTCCACCTCCCAGTAGGAACGAGTCCCACTCACACTGTCCCTGCACAACACCTGCAAGGAAATGGAGATACCAAATGCTTAATTCAGTTATCAGTTATTGTTCAAAAACAGCATGAAAATGCAGAAAGAGGAGACAGACAAATTGAAAGGGAGCAAAGAAAATATCCATAAATTAAACTAAAAGGCTCTTTACAGGCAAACAGTTGACAATAAATTCTCACCTGTTGCCAGTGATCAAATCGGTCTGGGTGGTCAGGGTAGTTCTTAGGGTCATTCTTCATTGTGGCTGTTCTGTTACCCTCAGAGAGGTGAAGGTTGGAGTGGACACTGTTGACATCCAGAATCAACTGGTTGGCGTCTGAACACAACAGACAAATGATAAATATTAGCCTCTATTTGTGCTATTTTTTGTTATTTGTTGTTTACTTTAACGTTGTGTGTTTTTGGAGACGTATAAAGTGAGATTATGTATTTCTATAAGTCGATTTTTTTCTTTATCAATGTTTTGTCATCATGCACATAAATCATCCAAACTAAATACTCAGTCTTTAAAACTTTGGACCTATAAATCAGTTGCAAAATGGTTTTCACCAGAGTAGAACAAAGCAGGAACACCTGTGTTTGTTTAAGTAATAATCAACTGTAAGTTTGCTTTCTTATGTTTCACCAAACCAGTTCTGCAGGCTGCATACTTTCCATGTGAGTTTCAGTCACTTCACCACATAGCACTGTCACTTTATTGTTTGGAATGGGAATGTTTCACAGCAGGTTTGAAGGCAGGCTCTTCTGTTAAAGATTAATTCAATAACTCACATTTCAGAAAATCTTCTCTTGTCTTTGGTTCTTCTCTTGTCCTTGGTTCGTCTCTCAAAATCGTTTCTTTCCTTGTCTTTGTGTCAGCCTCTTGAGTGATGTACACGTCCTTCACTATGAAGACAAATAAAAAAAATACATGCCAGTTAAAAAACACCCACTTCTGAAAGGAACACCTCTGCAAGGACACCTCAGTGGTACTTAAGATGAAGAGAAGACAAATATGTCCACCTGCTCCTGAGATTTTGCTCATTTCCATCTTGCTGACTTCTTCTACTTGTAATTTCAGTGAAGCAATAGCTCTCTTTGTAGCATCAAAGGAGTAATTCGGGACAACAGTGATGTTGTTGAGGTCCTCATATCCCGAGGGACCTGACAGAGACTGCCAGCTCTATTAAAAGTAAGAAAATAGAAATAAGTATTTCTTTTTTTTTTCTCAGAAGACTCCTGATCTGTTGTATGTCAGGTATCCTCTGTACAGATCAACCTCACCTGTAGAAAGTGTATGTGATCATCGGTGTGAGACAGCTTCTCCAGGTCATTGTGTTTCTTCTTGAGAAGGGTGATCTCCTCCTCCAGACGGTCCAATAGTGTCTCTCCCCGGGTAACGGTGGTCTTTTCATGGGAGCGGATGATCTCCTTGACTTCATTGTACTTTCTCTCTATGGAAACCAGAAGCTCTGTGAAGATACGTTCGTTCTCCTCCAGGGCTGTTTGAGCAGAGTGCTGAGGAGATATTTAGGAGAGAAAGTCAGTGACTTTGTTGGAAATAGGGATGAAAGTTGAAAAAACATCTTGTCTGTAGCATCATGCAATGTTTAGATTGGTAAGATTTGAGTGAGACATGTTTTTACTTACTTTACATGCTTCAACAGCTTGTCTGAGATCTTGCCACTTTTTAATTCTCTGGTCAATCCTATGTTGGGACTTGTGTAATGTGACCCCAAGTTGTTTCTATAGAGGGAACCATTTCATGTCAACCTTGTATCATAGATAGCATTGGAGCACTCATATCATATTGAAATCTTCAAGTCAAGTCAAGTATAGACTTCTGATTGTTTTTACCACTCACTTGTTTCTCAGTCCTCTCAGTTCCAGCCGGGACAATGTCGTGGTGTTTGTGTTCATCCATCATGCACAAAACACACACTGATGTCTCATCTGTGCGACAAAAAGCCTCCAGCAACTTGTCGTGCTGGGCACAGATCTTCTCTCTCATCTCACCCGTAGCTTTGACCAGTTTGTGCTTCATCAGGGCAGGGTAGTCATAATGAGTCTGGAGGTGAGTTTCACAGTAGGATGCCAGGCACACCAAGCAGGATTTCTCAGCCTTCTGCTTCCTTGTTGTACAGAAATCACACAGGGGTTCCCCATACTTGGCGTGGGCCCTGGACTGCCTACCACTACTGGTGGACCGTCGAGGTTTTTCCAGGTTGTTGTATCTGTCTAAATCCAGAGTGCTAGGGTGGGACATTTTCTTACAGAAAAAAATATATCCGGCAAATGGTAAGAAAATTTAAATCCACAGATGATTTAGTTAAGCAGCAGTGTGCTAAAGTCTTGATAAAATGTGTTGAGATCAACAGCAAAAGAAAAAGACACAACTAAAAGTAAGCAGGACAAAGTATCGACAGAGAAAATTAGTTCCTGAAGTTAACAGCTTCAACGAAACTGTGGGACTGACGCTGTGTGTGACAGAATGTTTGCTATGTGGTTTACTCTCATTGTAAAACCAGTATTCCTGGTTGGATGTTTAATAGTGAGGGAATGGGTGTCAGCTAGGGTTAGGTCAAAGGAGTGGGAAACATGAAACTACCAAAATTAAAAAGGAATCCTTACTGATGAACTGGACTTCATATTTAAAAGTCTATTACTTGACTAGGAGTTAAAGAATGACACTCACTTTGTTTTGTGTATTTTAAGATCACATTTGTGTTATATCTATCTTCAGATGTCTGCCCATTATATGTACATTATTGCCGACATTACCAGGGTATCCATCAACAGTGGCAAAAGGAAAACAGCATCATCTTGTGGGACTTATTTATTACTGCAAATCCTATACTCTTCTTTATAGCCTATATCCCTGAAGCACTAGTTCTACCAGCATCTTGAAGTCCTTGCAAATTACACACATTTCTCTCCAGAGTTGTATTTTGCAAAATACTAATATTTCATTAAATTTATAACATTTGAAAATGAATGAATGTTGCGTTTGTTAAAATACAACATACAAACAGGTAACCAAAAATGTGTGTGCGTGTGTGTGTGTGTGTGTGTCAAACTTCATGCAGGACCACGAGGGTCCCTGAATGATCACTGCAGCCCAACTGAACACCTAACAGGATTCTTGCATTAAATTGCACTCTCCTTCAGCATAATTAGTCTCTGTGACAAAGTGTACTGAATCTGTGTTAGTGGCTGTTTTTGTTAGTTTTTATGCTTCTGTTATTTACTAGAACAAATGTCACAATTAATTAATTTCTTGACTTGTGAGTATTCACAGTCTGATATTGTTTGACTCCCTCAATCTTTGCAAAATTGTGCAAATACTACTATACTATATTTAATTATACTTTATAAATCTAGTTAGTACTTTGTGCACTGCTTTGTTTAGTTGATATATCTGTGCATCATACATCTTCCAAGATGCATTTTTTTATTTTATGCTCTTCTGTTTTTTGTGCTTGTTTGATCACTTTCTTTGGTCTACTTACTGCCTATTAAATCTATGTATGAGAGCAATTTCATACTTAAAGAACTTTCAACCAAGCCTGGATACCCTGGTTCAATATAACTTGGATAAAGCAGAAAAATAAGTTGTGCACTCAAGAAAAGTACAAGATAAAATACTGTAAATTAGCGTTACTACCAGTGTTTTGGGCTAAATACTGCTTATCAAGATCCTAATGGAAACAGCTTGTAGTCGTGCTGTGCTGACTCCCAGCCTGTAGGGGGTGCTGGTGGTTTCCACACCGCATTGAAATGACAATGATTGCTTTCGTTAAAGTGCGTCGGTCGTCCAACGTTGGCGCCAGATGAGCTGTGGCGCCAGCTACACACAGAGGCAGAGAGAGGGAGAGAGAGAGAGAGGGAGGAAGACACACACAGCAGCTTGACGAACCTCACTACAGCTTGCAAAGCCCTTCTCAGACCGGAGTTTGAAGCATTTAAGCCATTTTCTTTTCTTTTTCCTCCCTTCAGCAATCAAAAAGTAAAAGGACAGAAAGGTGGGTGTGTGCATGCGGGAATTTGTACATTCACAACCGACGTGATCCTTGTTGCTGCTCCATCGTTTATTCCATCGTATAAATTCTACTTACTCCATCATGAATCGCATCAGCAGTGAGGCAGATGGATATCTGTGTTTAACTGAATGTAATGTTATTTTGTTGTGGTTATGGTAGCCACCGTATAAGCAGTCTATTCTTCAGTTTTGAACTTTGATGGGGAAATATAGGCCTTGACTCGTACTGGTTGAAGCGATTTGTTCTGCTAGAAAAGCACAGCAACACACTGCTATACTGGACTTATTTCATCTTTGACTCTCGTCCAGGTTATTGTGTTGAGACGTGTTTGTCGTACAGCCCGTATTTCTTGAGTATACGTACAGTTGGTCTTTGCATGCGAACGCAGACTTAAACATGGTCGGATGGGCGGTTTAGCAAAGCTTCCGCTCCTATGTTGTACAGTCTACTGCCTCACACTAAACTGGAGAGCAGGCTTTAGCCGTGCTAGCAAACTGGATTAGCTGGCTCGTTAGCTTGGCACCGTAGCTATGTAGCAAGCACGCTAATACTGTCTCGGCTGGATAGCTGCTAACATCAGCAAGGCCGCCATTGGAGTCGTGTGTGCGGTTTGTTGGGTGCTGCCGCAGTAAAGGAGGGCTTTAGGTTTGTGGCCAAGATCCGTCATGTCCTCTCAAGCAACAATTTAATGACCTGCCAGATCGTTTTTAAATCGGTTGATATAGTTCAGTCGACATCACCTGTAAGATTTTCATTTTGTGGGGGTTCTTATGTAAGTAAAACGCGTCCTTTCCCGGGCTTTTCGCTCAGTGTTCATCGCTTCCACGGTTAGCCATCTTTGTTTCAGCTAGCCAACTCCTGCCTGGAATTACGGTGTGGCTCTTAGCGTGCTAACCTTCTCGTCGTTAGCATACAAAGCCGTCTTATGCCACACTATTGCATGTTAGATGGTCACTCACGTCCATCCCCACGGGCTGTAACCCACTTTGTATCACGACTTATGCACTACTCGGAGATGGCTTCGGGGATATCTGTAATTCAGCATGTTTTTAATGGCGGAAGCTAGCCGTAGCTAGCGGCAGCCATCTTAGGCGAGTGTGTAATCTTGGCTAGCTGGAAGTGCTGGTGTGGCACAACAAGATGGCCTGTTAATACTCGCACAAGGAGAATTTCCGCATCGGTCGTTGTCATAAATTGCACGTAATTGTTAAATCGGAGCTTAATGTAAGTATTTCGCTGTTGAAAGCTGAACTACAGTTACTAGCATACAAGTTTTTGGATGAAGCTAGTTAGCTGGCTAGATCGTGAACATATTAGCAGCTAACACAATGCTGTTTTGTCGTTAACCAGTCCCCCATCGACCATAGCCAGCTAACTAGCGGCTATGAAGGCTATTTGTAGCAGTTAGGGAAGGCTAGCAACAAGCCGTGCAGTGTTTATTAACAAACCTTGTTGCTCAATTGCCCCTGTGTATTGAAAGATTTATTTAATAATAACGCGATGTGAACTGCGCAGATGAGTGAATTGTGTGGGCCGACCAGGCTTTGGCTCGCGGATTAAGTGAGAAGTGGGAGCTTGATTACGACGTGGCTCACTTTGATTGTATCAATTGTGTTAGCTAGTGAAGTGAAGCTCGTGCGCTAACTTTGCTAGCTAATTGATCACTTAGCTGCTAAGTAGGGATGCAAACCTTACTTCGCTCAGACTTGAGCAAAGTTAAAGACATACACTTTATTATCCGCATATCTCTGAACTTTATTCGGTGTGAATCATGAATCCTTAGCGTATATGGTTATCTTCTCCTGATTCAGTCATGCCTTTTTGGAAATATAACGCTACAAACTGAGTTTTAAATCTAACAAGCATAGGTATAAAGCAGTAAAAACTAACCCTGATCTTATCTATTGTATAGGATTTCCTTTGTCTCATTAATCAGCTTTTGTTAAGCAAATATGCCTGTAGCTCATGTATGTGCTGTCCCACCAGCTCAGAGCTTTTTGTGCTGGCCATGGATATGCATATGTGTCCTGGGCACACACAGTTTCTGCTTCAGGGCTCTCGATGCTAAACTTGTGTGAACAGACATTAACAGATACTAACTGTTTGAAAAGATATATCAGATACGAAAAGATCTGATGGAAATTAACTATTACTGCCAGTCTGCTTAGAGATAATCTAACTATTACCACTTTATGTAAAGATGTTTTTTTTTTATTTTTTATTTGACTTACAGCTCAGGTAGGCAGACTGTCTGATTCAGTATTATATTGTAACATACAATCTCACCTTCACTGAAATGAGTCTTCTGTCAAATTAAATGTGAATTTTAAAATAACTTTTTCCTGAGCATCACTGTCGTGTTTAAAAAAAAAAAAAAAAAGGTTCTGCATAGACTTTACTTAACACTTAATAATGTTATTGTAACTCATTTATGATAATTGGATGAAATATTTATATGCTAGCTGTGGCAGTATTAATTGGTGATATATTGCTCACCTCTGGCACAACTTAATTAGATTCTTATGCAGATGTAGGTACTATGCAAGAATTTGGAATCAAATTTGGTTTAATTATTAGTCATATTGTCCTATCTTAGCTTTGTTTAGTACATTATCTCACACGCACTCTAATTTCTCTTGAAACTGAATGAACAAGACCCTTATGCCCTGTTGGTAAGAAATCTATGTGAATTTGTGGCCCTGTAAGTCATGTAAGGAAAAATGGGCAAAAAAACAGGCTATTATGTGTGACTTCTCACATAGGAGATCATAATTGGTAAAGTCAAAAGTGAGTTGAGGTATCTAAATAAAATTTGATTAGATTTGTGGTGTCGGGGACAAGCGATTTGGCCACTCTAACATGCGTTGTTCTCCTCAGGTGGCATTATCCCAGACCAATATAGGAAATCTACATAAAGTGGTGTACTTAGTTATTTATTTGTTATCTTTTTCTTATCTTTCTTATTTTGCAGGTCTGCTTACTGACAAGAGCACCAGCGCGGCCCTGCACAAAACAAAGCTATAATACCCCGATTCCCCTTTAAGTCATCAACCGGCAGGAAAACGGAGGTCGTGGGGCTGGAGTGTGTTCTCATGGCGGAGTCAGAGACTGAATGTGACACACCCGGCCTTGACACACTTGGGTCGGAGTGTGTCATAGCCCACAGCCATGTCGACCTTCACTATGGAGCAGAAACGGAGATCATGACAGAAGAAAAGCGTGGATTAGAGCTGGAGATCCATGGCTCAGACTTAAAGATCCAGGGGCTGGGGACAGATCTCGGAGCTGTAGCTTGTGTGGATGCAATTGTAGCCGAGACAGACCACGATTACATTAAGGTGGAGCATGGTGAGATGCACTGTTTCACAGGAGCAGAAATCAAGACAACAGGAAGCGAGGCTCTGCTGGGAGAGGTGCTCCTTAAGACAGAAAGCGAGCATGTCGTGAAAGTGGAGTCTGACCATGGTGGGGAGTTGACTGTGGAGTCTGAGAATGGTGTAATCATACATGAAGCCCATGGCCTGCAGTGCAACGAGTGCGGGGAGATTTTTGGCAGCATAGCCGATCTTCACCAACACTTTGAGATCCACAAGGACCTCAACCCTTACATTTGTGTCCATTGTGGTGAGAGCTTTGCTGTAGAGGCCAGCCTCAAGCAGCACATGAAGATTCACATGAAAGAAAAGCCCTATGTTCCACCCGGGGTTGAGATCATGGGCAAAGATGTTATTGATGCCTTCAGCCTTAAGTCTCATCAGATGATTCATTTGCCAGACAAGCCCCACAGATGTTCGGAGTGCGGTAAGAGCTTTGCAGCTGCCATCACCCTAAGAGAACACATGAAGATGCATTCAGAGGACAAGCCCTACAAGTGCACTCAGTGTAGGAAGAGCTTTGTCCGCAGAAGGCATCTGAAGAAGCACCAGGAGGTCCATGCACGTGAGAAGCCATATACCTGCGGACAGTGTGGCAAAGGCTTTGCTACAACTTCCAACCTGAAGCAGCACCAGAAGACCCACGCTGCAGTTGTGCTTGGAGACAAACCCCACCGGTGTGCACAGTGTGGAAAGTGTTTTGCGGCTGCAGCCACTCTCAGAGAGCACCAGAGGATTCACTCGGGTGAGAAGCCGTACAAATGCAACATGTGCAGGAAGAGTTTTGTCCGCAAACGCCATCTGAAGAAGCACCAGCAAGTCCACGCCGGAGGGAAGCCCTACACCTGCAGACATTGCAACAAGGGCTTCAATCACTCCTCTTCTCTCTCTCGCCATCACAAGACCCACCTGCAGAATCCGGTGTTTTCTCCACCTCAGCCGGGGAAAACCTTGACCTTTGGCACTCCCCCAAAGCAGAGGGTGCATCAGCAGGGAGACAAGCCCTACATGTGCCACCACTGCGACAAGGGCTTCAATCATTCCTCCTCCCTGTCGCGGCACCAAAGAGTCCACTCGGAGGGAAAGAGCTACACCTGTGGTCACTGTGGCAAAAGATTCAATCACTCCTCCTCGCTCGCCAGGCATCAGAGAGTTCACTTGGAGAATAAACAGCAACAGCAGCAGCAGCAGCAGCCGCAACCACCGCAGCCACAACCACAGCAGTACAGCCCCATCCCCACAGGGAAGGGATTCCCTAACAACGCCTTCCCAAAACAGCGCATCCTGTCTGTTGAAAAACCGTACAGGTGCTCCCAGTGTGGAAAAGGCTTTAACCATTCATCCTCCCTCTCCAGACATCATAGGATCCATGTAGATCAGTGAGCACCCTTTGACACCCTCATCAGCAGTCCCATGCAAGCGCACACAACCCTCCTGCTCCCCCCCGTTTCTGTTCTACAAATGGTCCCTTCATTGATATCACCACAGGAAACATCAGGCCAACTTCTATAGACAAGAGGTCAGGTCAGCACATTACTATGTTGATGTGAAGCAGCAGAAAAGTAACACACAAGTCTTCAAAAGGAAATGGCTTGGCCTGAAGGACTGCTCAACCTGGGGCTTTGTGCTCCCTTTAAAGAGAGAATAACAATAGATTGTGAAGGAGTCTATTCTTGTTTGTGATTGTGCTTCACTTGCCCCAGGACCTTTTTTGAACACTTTTAAAGAAAAAAAAATGTGATTTGAAGATCCACATGATAAAAATGTTACCTGGGGGAAAATATGCTTCACCCTGTGGTTAGTCTTTTTGATAGAAGAATTCAGTTAATGTTCTTTCAGGTGGGCACATGTGCTTTTCAGCTGCAACTTTATTCAAGGCTACCAACACAATCGGTGAACACGAACTGTTGTCTCAACTTAAATAGTCATTTCTTTTTCAACCACATAACCCGTGTGAAGCAAATATCGAAAATCCATTGTAAATACTTAATGATTTTCTTTTATATATATGTATAGGTGACTAGTGTGCTGTTCCAAAAGATTACATTTTTGATAGTAAGATCCACTCTGTCGCCACCTTTTTTTTTCTTTTATGACTTTAATTTGTTTTAAGCGTTGGAGATGAACATGTTCTCATACAGCTTGTTCTTGAAATTGGGCTCCATCAAACATGAGCCATCTTGTATATTTATGAGGCTGTTTTTTTGTATGTCTACGATGGGTTAGCACTGCTGCATAGTCTGTACAGAGAGCAATACTGGCTGACACCCTGAGTCTATTATGACATGCAATTTAGCCATAATGAAAATGCATAATAGAAAATAAAAACCTACTGGGTAGCATATTAAAACACGACCTGTGTCCTAATTATTTGCTATGCGATTTCCTCTGTATCCAAATGTACATGAAATGCAACATCACACTTTATTGCTTTGGAGACTAATTCAATTACCTGTGTATAGATTATCAGTAACTCTTCTCATGTTGATCTGCAAACACAATTTGATCTAAACAAAAAGGTTGTGTATACTAAAAGACTACACGAGAAATCTCTCTTTTACAAGGTTTTTCCGAAGTCCAATGGATTGTGCTCTATTTACTGTTCTGTGTAAAATATCTTTTACAAACTGATGTATTTTTTTAGATATGGCTTGGGTTATATGAAAGGGAATGAGAGATACAGCTTTTATGAGAGTGAACATTTTGGTGAGCAATATTTTCTTTTCTTTTTATTTGGATAACAATTGTGCTTCAAACTGTAGCATAGGTTTCTTCCTTGTGTTAGATAGGTGCCTTATTGCATGCTACGTAGAAATGTATGCTGAGCTGTTCTTTGAAAAAAAAAGTTAGGGTTTTCAGGAGTCTTTTGTTCTTCATACTAACTTACCCTACGTTTTAATTTGTCACTGATACCTATTGCTTTTTTGCTTTCATGTATATTACCATGTGTTTACACTGTTACAACCATATTGTCTATTTTTTTCCCCTTCATTTTTGTCAATGGCCTCATTGTAGAGAGAAATTGTAAAAGATCCATATAGACGTCTCTTAAGGGCAAATCCTGTAACACCTCTTCCCAGTTTCTGAGTGGCACATATATGGATAAATAAAGGTTGTTGACTCTCCTGTGGTGTTCAGTCAATGGAGTACCAAGAAGCATTCAACCTCACAGCTAAAAAGTCTTAATTTTTAACATTTAGGATTTGTAATTTAAAAGAAAATATAACATGTTTATAATGCTAAGATATTTTCTACTATTGACAATACAGCAAAGTCTAAGGTTGCTCTGGTCCTTGTACTTCCATAGTGGATCCACATGGTGTCACTCTTTACCATCACTTGGTTAGAGCAATTTCACAAGGAGATTCCAGATGTGGGGCAGGTACTCATCCTCTGGTGTTTCACATCAACTTTAATAGGACTCTCATCTGTCCTACAGCTGGAATGTTTCAGTCTTGAAATGAAATCTTACCAAAACTGAATCAGTCTACAAGAGGAGAAGCCCAGTTAAAAGTGTAGCTGGAGGGGATGTTTCTGTGATCTGTGTAAAAACATGAACAGTGTGTCTCTACATTCACATATGCTACACTGGTTTACATTCCCCTCACAGCTTGAGGTCAGCTTCAGTTTCCTGTTGAGGCAGACGTTTAGGGTTGGGATCCACTATCATCACAACCTTCAAAATCAAGAGGTTATCAGCCCTCTGGGTGTTTTACATCACCTCAACCCCAACAGAACAGGTATTAAATATCAAACAAATATAGTTACTGAACTGGGTGAGCTTCACAAAGACTTATTTTGTAAATCTAGAAGTTGTTTTAAATGTCATCCTTATTGGATAAAAGCAATAAAAGTACTATTTTACCTACACTGTTAGTATATCTCAGATTTTTGCTTAATTAACAGCACTGATTATGTAGTATTATTTTTAGGGAGCGATATAAGTACAAGAATGACACTTGTTGACATACACAGTTTTATTTGTGCTACATGATTAGAAAAACAAAACTAGGGTGTTACTGCTGTTTTAACCAGTGATGCATGTAGGGAAAAAAACTGTACAATTATATCACATAAAATGTTGATACACCAGCTTGTCTATGTATGGATAAACCATGGCATATGGTCTTTAAATTATTTACAAAAAGAGAAAAATACATACTGTACATTTGTACACAGTCATACAGGCCTCTGTTGTGATTGGTATCAATATGCGGAGGTAGACACAAAGTGCAAACCCTAATTATTGGATAGATTTCTGACCACAACAGTTGCACTGAACTGGCATTTCAGGCACATACTGAGCTGTGTGAAGAAATGTGTTTACTCTGCTATACGTTCATGACAGGAGTGAGCTGTAGCAGGGAGCTCTGTGGTCGGATGGCACTGCTCTTTGAATGCAGTTTCTCCAAGTTTTGTAAAAAGGTTCTTCTCTTGAGACCTTCGAGAATCACAGTGTTGCTGGAGCCCAAACTGACGCGAGTCCTGTAGGGCAAAAACATACCATTTTAAGTAACATGTTAATCCACTCCATCTTCATACCTACATACCACGGTGCACTGCAAGTTCATTGTCAGAAAAGAAGTGTTTTCTTCCTTTTTGATTATACCATGAGCATTTAAGTACTGCAGAGTAATTACACACAATTATCAGAAATGGCTCCCTTCTGTCCAAATACTGGATGCTATAATTGGTCACAAGGTGTTTGTTCAGCTTTATTGCAATTTGCGTTAAAAGAAAAAAATACAACTTGGGAGTAAGGCCAACCCACAGACATGTAACCCAGAGGTTAACTAGCATCAGTACAGGATTTATTTTGCCCAGAGCCTCTCCAGAAATGTAGGGAGATACAATCTGCTGTAGGCTCACAGCAGGAGAGATAAGACATAATCGTGAGTTGAGAAAAAACACTGACCTAAATAAGACGAGCATCTGGGCTGAAGGACAAGGATCTTTTACTTTTACTTTTTCTCTGCATAAAAGTTTTTCATAAACCTTGTTGGCTGTTACTTTCAGTACTGTCAGTTGCTTTGACAAAATACCCCTGGTTTCAAAGTGGACAACATTACAGTATCATGCTAAAGCTGATACAGACAACTCACCGAGGAGAATCTATACCACTGTCTCCTGTGATGCTCTGGTTCTCTCCCATTTCCACCGTTTCCCGAACCTCAGGACCTCTGGCTCCACTGGGCATGCTCAGAACAGCTCTGTGAGTTTGTGGAGCACCCTTTTCATTGAACTCATCCTCCACCTCAGCCGTCCACTGAGCAGACTCACCATCACCCTCATCAGCTGACTTCCGGACAGTCTCTGTGTCTGAATCTATTTCACTCGTTTGGCAGTAGTCAAAGATGCTACTGTCTGCAGCTTCACAAGTTTCTGAATGGTCCAAATCAAGGTTGACCTCGTGCCGTCTTTCCCCCTGAATCAATGTGCCTCGCCCGGGGCTGGATTCACATTGGGCGCCTGGTAATCTAGTCCTCTGATGGTGATGATGGAGTCTCCAGCTGGTCTCTCCAGGTCTGGTGGGGATCAGGAAATCTCTCTGCTGGGCTGGTGGAGGAACTAGTTCTTGGAAAGTGCTGTCCACTGAATCTTGTACTAAGGAGATTTGTGGTTGGTGAAGGTTGGATTTAAAATATTGGCTGGTGGGTCCCTGATATTGCATGTTAGATTCATGCCGATGGTAAACCAATTGGTGGCCACCATAGTCTGCTACACCTGTTCGGTACTCTGTATTTGCAACGTCAATAATCTCATTGTCATTCAGACACAATGAGCTACAGGCGTCGTCATCCTCCTGCTCTGCTGTAGTCTGATAGAGCCTGTAGTCGTCTTCTATAAAGCCATCAGTGTCTGTTATTAAGGGACTGCTGCCAGGTGTCAGTTCCAGCCTTTCTCCCTGGCTCATTGTCTTTTGCTCTCTGTTATTGTTAGTGATGGGTCTTATCTCCTGTTGGTGCTGTGTTTCTGTAGATTCAGAGAGATCTTCAGGCCTCTGAGCTTCATCTCTTTGTGGATTGGAGAGTCTGAGGGAATGTTTCCGCTGTAAAGAGGGCTTGGGCCAGGGGAGGTCATATGAGTGATTTGTCACAGGTCCATTAGGATGGATAGGGAGAACAGCATTAGTGTTAGAGTATTGCTGGATGTTAGCAAGACCATCCTCTATTCTTTGGCTGTGGATTGGTACACTGTTGTACTCCTGTGTATCCTGAAAAGCCCCATGTTGGGCCTCTCTCTCCCAGCTCTCCTTGCTGTCTCCCTCCCTCTGATGTCGGATCTTGTCGTCTATCCGGAGTGTGCTGCTCTGAGGGTAGGCTGAGCTGTAGTCTGGCGGCAGCTCTTTGTTGAGCTTCATGTCAGGCTGGAGCAGGTGATCAGTAGCAAAGTCCCTCTCCTCTACACAGTCATACCTATCCTCAGCTGTATGAAATTTCACTGCATTTTCTCTATCTGCTGCCATCACTTTGGCTCGATGTGGGTCCCATGATTTGGAGCGGTGACTAGTTCGTTCCTTCCTCCCTGGCCCTGAAGCCTTGCCTTCTTTCACCTCTCGTCTTCTGTGCTCTCTTGTAGCAGGCATTTCGGTCTCAGCCTCTTTGATCGGATGAGTCTGGAAAGGGTTTTCAATGCGTTTTTTATACAGGGATTTTCCCTCAACAGTTCCACCTTCTTCCACTTGATCGGGTTCATCAACAGGGATTTCCACTCTGAGCCGGGTAGGGATCAGATCCTCCCCCTCTGGATAATTGTCGGCACATATGGGAGCCTTATTCTTAACCCTCTCCTTCTCCCTTTCCCTCTGCTTCTCCCTGGATGAGTGGGCTCTTCTCTTGCTACGTGAAGCCTTCTGAGACGATCTTTTTCCTGCCTTAGACGAATGGTGATGCCGAGATTTTGAGAATGTTAGTATCTCAGTAGACATTCCCTTGTCAACTACCTTATCGTCTTTATCCAGAGCTCTTTCCAACACTCTTTCTATCACCCTCTCTTTTCTCTCCTCCAGCTTCTTCATCAGGACTGTATGCCGTGTCAAGTTGTCCACAGTCAGTTCAGGGTTGATGCGCTTGATGATAGCATGCTCCAGGTCACGGGGCAAGTTGTTTAGGTCGTCCTCGTCTCTGACTGGCCACTCCTCTGGAGGGAACTGGCCTGAAAATGATGCATACTCCTTTTTTGGCTTCTCCTTTTTACCTCCATTCCTCCTAAACAAACTGAGACCAAACTTCCTTCCTGGTTTGTTGTCTTTTTCTTTACGACCAGTGGCATTGGTAGTGGCTGTAGTTTTGCTGATCTCACTTGCCTGACAATCTGCTGCTGTTGAGGTGGACTGATGCTGAACTGTAGGTTTGTGATCCAGTGGACGAGGCCACTTCAAACTCTTGCCTGTGCATTCACTTATGGACACGGAGACTGAATGCTGATCTGGGACAGTGGAGGGAGGAACAGTGGCTGTTGCAGTAGTGGAGGTGATGTTAGTGGAAATTTGCAAAGCGCTAAAACAGCTACAAGACTTGCAGTGGGCCACTGGGAGCGTCTGAGTGCTCTCAACACAGACATCATTGCTCAGTAGGTATGTGATGGGAGGAGGTAAAGGAGGGTCATCTGCTGAACCAGAAGTCCACCAGTTCTTCTCCCGGACCATGTTGTTGGTGATGAAATAGGTCTGAGGTGTGACGATGAAGTAACCCTCGCCCGTATGGTAAATCTTGCGCTCTTTGATCAGTGTGCCAAGAGCATTGTACAGGATGTCTTGAGTAGGAATAGTTATGCCTGACACAAAAAAGAGTAAAGGGGTGTTAAGGACAAATGGCAATTTGATTATAAGTTTAATCATTCTGATTACCTAAAGCAGATGTTTAATTTGTTTTTAAAAAATTAGCTTATATGCTTTCTAACTAAGAGTTAGACAAGAAGATTGATAAAACTCTCATGTCTGTCAAAATTCAACCAAATATGAAGCTACAAGCAGTGACTGTTTAGCCTAGTTTAGCAAAAACACTGAAATTTAATTCATGGAAAAAAGTATGCTTAAGATTAAAATGAGAAAAATTGTAGTTTTATAGAAGATCATGTGGCAGTGTACTGAGGTTTCCAAGAAATAGTCATGCACATAAACCCTCATAAAACAACAAATTATCATTTTTATCTCTGGATTAAAGAAATAAGATACACAGTGTTGATTAGTGGGTGTATAGGGAGCTTCAGAGGTGCTGGTTGGTAGATTTTATAATGTTTGGACCGGGTCATTCCAGCTGTTTTCCAACTTTTTGTTAAGCTAAGGTAACTTGCTGAAAACCATAGCTTCATATTTAACAGACTAAGGAGGTAAGAGTGGTATCAATATTCTTGCCTAACTCTCCATCAGAAAGCCAATAAATGGTCAAACTACTTCTTTAACAAGCAAGCTGAAGATGTGTGATAAGTTACCTGGATGGGCTTTGCTCATGTAATTGATAAGTGCTTCCTGGTTGACGGTGATTTGGGAGGAGTTCATGTCTGAGATGACTGAGCACAACACCTCAGATAAGGGGATGAACTGGGACTGAGGAACAGGGGACATCTGTACCGGAGACAGATCGCCTGAAACACACACACATAAGCAGATGACTGGGTGAAGCAGGTGAGCCTGTTGCAGGAGATGTAAACACACCTGGGTCAGAAAGGTCTCACTCTGACCGGTGCTGCCAGTGAAAACAGCTCAAGGTACTGAAGTTGACATTCCTATCCTAACCACCTTCTAAATCATGGCAGAGGTGGTCTATTTATGTGACTTATATGAACCATGCTTGACTGCTTTTGAAATTCCATCGGTACTGGGACAAACCACAGAATTCCATTACTCCCACAGAAACAACCACAGGTCTGCCTGCTGGGTAGATCACATATCCTGCCCCCCATATCACACAGCCCTGCACGTCTAGGAGCTGCCCTTAGACAAACATGTTACTCAAAGTGAGAGAGATGAAGGAAAAACAACATTTTTGGAAACGTTTCTTTCTGTAAAAATACTATGAATGTGATCACAATCCCACTGATCTGCATGATTCTGCAGGTCTTGCAAAGCAAACCGTTGGAGCCCATTAGACAGAGGCCACAAAGCTTTTGAATCATTAAACTAAGCTGTTTTTAAAGCTCACCAAAAATTTTAGAAACATTTCATTTCAGAAACAAAAACAATCAACATGAGTTTCACATATGGAGAAACATAATTGAAGCAACATGCAGTGGTTTAGTTCCTTCAGGCTAGTTTTTCTGGGAAAAGTGAAAAGACCACAGGGGTTAAAATTGTTTTGCCATAAAGATGTTTTTTCACATCCTGCTCAGAGGACTTTAAAACTGAATGTGGACTTTGACACACTATAACTAGTTACCTGAAAACTTGAATGTCTGTTATTGTGTCATTGTGTTTGTCGTCTTTTTTTAGAGACAAAATGTAATTAACAGTGTGCGTGTTGGAGCATATTTTTCAATTAAACAGAGTTCCCCTTTCCTAGAAGTGCTTGACAGGAAAGCACCAAGATTTCCAATAAAGATGTCACTTTTGATTACAGCGATGTAAAATATTGTATCGCCGCAGGATTTTGGTGAAGAGGACTGCCAAGCTGGAAGATTAATGTAACATTATAAACATTTGTTCTGAGCCATAATTCTTTAGGTGGTTAGTTTTAGGTTTACAGTGGAGTTCAAATGTTTATGTTTTGGTTAAGATTAGTAATGGTCAGAGTTAACTTTGATGTGGTTATGGTTGGAAGGTGTGTAACTTCAGTGGGATCCCAAGAATGTATTACAAACCTCTGAGTGATAATGTAAGAGGGATACAGAAATATTTGCATTGTCCCTTTAGCCTACATGAAACAGCTACTGTACTGTAAGAATATACACATGTAAAAAGCCCAAAAAATGATGTTTATTGTGGAGTCTAAAGAGAAGTGAGCTTAGTGAAAGAACCAAAACAAACCAGATACCACTGGTTAGCATCGAGTCTGAGTTACCACAAACACAAACTCTCCTCCAGAGAAGAGCAAACACAGGAGCATGGACATAACCTTACCCATGGGACTGGAAAATTGGTTTTAGTTAATCAGCTACACCACAATAATGAAAGGTGCATAATATGTGAAAAAAGAAAGGGATGGGAAACCTGATCCAACATAAAATGCAACCTGAGTCCAGACACAAATAATTAAAGCTAGCTACATGTCCAGTTGAAACTTGTTTTCATTGTTGACAGAAACAGTTTGTCCCGTGCAATTTCAAGTTTTCACTTGTGTAGACAACAACACTTTGTGTATCCATGTCTAAATTCAGACTTGAGCTTAAACATATGGCATGTGTGCCTGTTAGTGATTCTCCCATCAGCCCCGGGGCATTCAGTGAAAACACTGCTGAGCTCACACTTGATGTAAACTAAACATTTACAGCCCTCACACTTGAACCACTTACGTCTGAGGCAGGAAAAATAAACAACTAATCAAATATCTGCCATAGTGAAGCCTGACAGAACACAAACGTACAACATGCAGACAGACAGATCCAGACACATCTACAAATAATTAGCGTTGGATAACAAACTGATGTAATTAGTCAAAATGATAAAAAGGAGTCTTAAATATATTATATATTAAAGTGGCCCAATTTATTACAGTTATAATGAATTACATAGGTAAATAGGGTTGAGTCTAGTTGTAAAAACTAAAATCATATTTGTATTTGTGGGCAAATTTATTGCAATAAATCCAAAGTGTTTATATGTTATAGGTGTTTATGAGTGGAAACCAGCCAAAATGTGCAAAAAGTACTCGGCAGCCTGAATAAACCAATTTCTACATGCTCAACCCTATAAAACTCAGCCTAACAACATTTAATATGGCCACACTGACCACACAGCTGCTTGTCCTTCACTGAAATGTATTAATCACTCCGTATGAAACACACTAAAAATCGTTCTGCATTTTAGTTAAATTAAAAATGTCAAGCTGAGTGGGTCAAAGAAAAAACAATTATCAGCACACTGAGATCACTTAAGGCTCAAAAGGTTCACAGACAGGGGTCTTTCTTTGTAAAACTGATCCTGAAGGATTGAAAAAAAAAAAAACATGCCTTCCTCCAGCCGAGACAAGATGTTAAGCTGACTAAATCTCAAAGCGGATATATCTCAATAGCAGTCTCCCTAGGCAGTGAATTAGTGCTGCTGACTTAGCTTCTCATTGTTAAAACTTCCTATAGGAATGTCTGGCAGGCCGTCCACATAGCGACCACTATAAACACTGTCAACAGCTGAAAGGTCAGCGGGGATATGAAGGGGTCAGAGGTGCGAAGACAAATAAATAATGTCTTAATTTCAAGGAATCAATTAAATAATGCTAATTTTGGTACATTGAGTGTTATCTTCTGACTGTGTCCTGATTGAAAGCAGAGTGTCCTGTTGGACACCTGCCAATGTGATGTGTTTTCTCCAGGTTAAAGTTAAAAACACATTCAAGCAACAAGTTTCCCACATGCCATTTGATGAATTTTGGTTGAACTGCAGAGCTGACTAATGAATACGGGCAATGTGGTTGTGAGACAAGAAAGAAAACACCAGTAACAGATTATTTGTGGGAAAGAGTTGATGTAACAGAAGGACGGGGCAGAGTGAGGATTAGTGTTTATTGAGTCTAACATTAACAGGCGTGACCGTCGGGGAGGTTCACTGTTGTAACCGCCTTCTCTCCAGGGGGAACGGACCTCTGTGTTCCTGTAATCTAAGACCGGGCCACCGACATTACACCCTTTGTCATACACAGCATGAATACCCGGCTGGGTGTCATGGCAACCGGACCCTGTGCCACAAGGATGAGGGAGGGAAACAGCAGCTTGAGAGTCAAACAGGAGACGAGACATGTACTGAAGGGGAGTTAGGATAGCAAGTGCTGCGAAGTAGTTCTTATTGAGTGAACCTAATAAAAGATTTTACTGAGTTACATTATGGCAAATGTTTGAACTCAACTCCTCCTACTGAGGAAGGGAAATGTCATGTTTTTTACAGCATTTTCAGCACAGATTGCTTCTTGCATGTCCCATATTTTGTGGAAGCACAATACTAAACTAAAGCAATGACCTGTGACCCACAGTCACAGACATAAATATGAAGAGAGGCACACACAGCTAAGGCAAAAATATGTTTTCCTTTCCAGCTTGTTAGTAAAGGAACAGGAGCAGGAGTTGTTGTTTTTAAATCTCTTATGTTATCTATCGACTTCTGAAGCTGTATCTAGTGTATCTCAGTGAGAATTACTGGTGTAATTCATTTCTAATATGATGATTTGGAGAAAAAGAGACTAAAAGGAGTCTGAAGTTTTATTTTGTGTGTTCACTACAACCCCTCTATGCTTTCTGCCCTGTGCAGATCATGAACTTTCCATGTGATAATAAACTGCTGCCTAGTGGATAAAATGAAAAATGCCTGATGCTGACTGTTCACATTGCAGTGATGATTGACAGAGACCTTCTCTCCTCTATCCACAGTGAGATCTTTTTGGCTGCTGACACTGATCAATGCCACATGTATTCACATGGCTGTGTTGTTAGTGAGCCTCAGAGTCACATGAGTCACATTTCATATGTGATTGCATTACCTTCAGTCTCCTGGAAGACATTTCAAACACACCACAGTATACAGCGCATAGGGTCGACACTCCATAAGCTGCACTGGGCACTATCATTTTAAAATCTGAGTCCTAAGCTAGCTTTAAATAAATTCAAACCACACATATTCAGACACACATTACACCAAAGAGACAAAGCTTCCATGGCAGCTTGTATTTCATTTTACGCTTCAAGGATTTTGCTGACATTTATCAAAGGCTCCTAATAATACAAAACATGCAAAACTGGTTAAATTTGATTAGCAAACAGTACATTAAGATTCCCATGAATTTTAACAAACTGCACATAAATCTGAAAATAGTTGGTTATAATGCTCATTAGTCAAACATTCATGGGGCTCTAGGGATAGAAGAGATGATTGGACCACCCCTTTATCTGACTGAAACGCACACATTTTAGAGTGATCTAGTAACCTTTTATCTAGTGCCACCTTTGTGATGAGATTTGTTCTTTTTAATGAAATGGCTGCATAACAATTGTATGACTGTATGTATAACCATATGGACTGTATGTAGGAATGGATGAAGTTAACCTGATGCCACCCGTTGGGTTGAAGCCAGGAGATCAGTATTTGAATGTCGCCATGTTGGTTGTTTGAAGCCAGAAGTGACCATATATGGATATAAAGGGAGGAGGGAGGAAGAGGAGGTCTGACCCTTGAACCCGAGGACCCCCGTCCATTGTGTATAAAACAAGAGTTCAGGGCTGGTCTTATTGGAGACTGTTGATAGAGCTAACCACTAAATATTTCTCTATTTGAAGCCTAATGTCTACTTAATTATGTTAACCTCCTGAGACCCCAGCTTTTGTTTACATAATTTTTTTTATTTTCTCCTAGCTATTTGGGATTATTAGGTCCTCATAAGTATAAAAACAAAACATTGTCTTTGAAAAGAAAGTAATAATAATAATACAATAATTGATGTATTGACTTTTTGTTGCTACTAGATGAAAGAATAGTTTCCACAATTGAGCACAACTGCTTTAAGTTAAGAAATGTGAAGTATAAACTGTAGAAAATCTAAAATGTAATGTCCTCCTATGAGGATGCAGGGTTGCAGGAGGTTAAGTTAGAATTATCCAACAGGAACACAGGGTCACTAATGTGAAGAACTATCCTGAGAATGACTTGTGAAAAAAACGTAGACAATTTTTGAATGGAAATCAATTAGAGCCAGAGTGTTTTGGAGCCACCCTCTAGAGGCTATCAGCAGTACTACACATTTGTTTCACTTCCGCTTTGGCCTAATTTTTGAGATCCCGTTGCTTTGTCCATTTCTATATACAGTCCATGGGTTGAGGACACACATCAGTGTCCTAAAATCTATTTTGCCTCAAGCACCAAAATTCCAGTTTACATGATTGCACCAGTTTCAACCACACTTTGTGTTCTGACCTAAAAAGTAAATCTTTTGCACGACTCTCTAAAGGCTGAACACAGTAAACGAGACACATAATAAACATTAGCACTGTCATCACTGTATGCTGTAGGCTCTTCGTCTTGTTTACACCTGAGTGTACAAACCAACCATCAGCAGGTGACAGGGATGTTGAGCAAACCTGCTGCTCTGACCATTTCATCACACACATACCACATACCACTATCTATAGACTTCTAACACACCAAAAACCAAAGCAATAAAAAAACACCAGCTCCTGCCTAAATAAGGTCCAAGGTACAATCTAACCAAAATATCAGGTGTGTTGCAACAATAACTCACTTCACAGTCTCTGTGGAAAGACATACTCACAGACAGACACCGTCGTATCTTATTCTGCTATCATCTAATCTTCTAGGCTCCAGTAAGCAAACTGGCTAATCTTCTCTCCCCCTCATTAAGGACACACTGCCCAGCATTCAATATGAACTTGAGGCCTGCCCAAACTACAAAGTCCCTCCCTGTCTCCCCATCGACTGAGACCTCGAGAAGGACACGCTTTGGTGAATCTGCAGGCTGTACATGTAAGATCTGAGTTATGTCGCTAGTGAGACAAAGTCAAACATGCATACAGTGAGATTTACTGTAATGGGAAGAGATGCCAGTTATAATTTATGTTGTAGCTCCCTCCCAGTCCCACGACCACTTCCCTTTGTTTTAGGGATTTTGAAGTCGCAGGCCTCCTTGACTCCGTCTTCCCCTTCCTATATGTGTGTGTGTGTGTGTGTGTGTGTGTGTGTGTGTGTGTGCGTGCATGTGTGCTTTACGAGTTTGGGTCTGTCACTCCCATACAACACACAGATGTGGGCGTTGCAGTTAAATGGCCCAATAAACTGAGTGAAAAGATCCCTTCAGAGAGCAATTACAGCCCAAATGTCTCCGCTAAAAAACCCCTTCCCAGTCTGACACCACTGCCCTTTCCTGTCCTTCTACATGAAGTAATACTGTATGGCCATCAACACTGTGTCAAAATGTTGAAACTGGTCATTTTACAGCTTTACTATTTGATTCTTAACAATAAAATCTGCATTTCTGCCCAAACTCTAAGCATCGGGTAAATATTTAACCTGACCTATTGATGGTTCAGCATCTCAGAGTGCAGGTGTTTAAATATTAAGTGAGGCGATGAGGTGGGAGAAAAAATAAAAAAAAATTGGACTGTGTCCTCTTTGTGTTCAGTGTCGGTGAGAAGGTGTTTGTGGGTGGATTAACAGGGAAACTGTGGCCTATTGTCAGGATAGGAACACAGATGTTTAAATGTTTCTCCTCAAAGAAAACAGCTGAGGAATACATAAGATAAAAAGTGAAAACACCATGACAAAAGAGGATTCACAAGCTAAACGTCTGAGTGATGACGAGAAACACAGGCTGGGTTTGTGTTGACTCATATCACCATAGAAACCTTTACTGTGGCAGCGGCCTGCCACATGCAATACAAAGCTGAAGAAAGAAAAGAAACAGCAGCAGGAGTGTAGTGTGGGTATCTATAATCCAGCTATAGCCTTGGGACTCACTTCACCAAACCAGCCCTTTGACATTTTATGTATGTTGGCAAGAATGCATAAACAGGCTGTGACTAAGCTTATTCTATGCTCACATAGTTGGTCACCACAGACCTTAGTTGCAGCTGTAATGACATTAAATGTTTTAACATTTGATTCACAGTAAGAACAACGTAAAAGGAAAAACCTGCTCCTATAACAATCCTGGCACTGAAATGGTGCACAAAACCCCTGCTATCATGTTCTTGTGAAACAGGAAACACACCTGACTAGTAACAATGAGATGGTATACAGGACTGTTTTGTATGGATTTTAAAAAAAAGAGAGAAAAAAAAGCCTGAGGTCCTCTGTGTAACATTTTACCTATAGAAGATAATGCCAGGAGACAGATCTAAAGTACAACTTTACCCAAAGTGTATTTTCCTGTCTTCATAACTCATCATATTCTTTCAGACTTAATGAGCCACACTCCAACATATCTGGTTCTTGTTTGCTTTCATGAACATGAACTTTACCCTAGAGTCTATATTTCCGTACCACAGTACCTTTTCCTTCTTTCTTTCAAGACAACATAAATGTTTTAACATTACTGGAAGAATTCCTGCGTTGTATGTGTATGTCCGATATTCTCTTGTTGTTTTCTTGATTTAAAACTTGCTCTGCATGTTTGGCATGTGACATCATGTTTGCTAATTTTGCATTTTCTCACACCATCATAAATTAGTCCTTCGAGCCAGATCACTGGGTGCTACTCTCTTCCTCCTCTGGGAGTAAGAAGCCTGTGCACACGGCAAAATAAAATCCTTGTCTGTGAATTCAGAATAAGGTGCTCCAACGGCTGGAGCACCTTATGCTGAGGTGGATTGACTGGACCGACTGTCAATTTCTTTGTTTCAGAGAGAATAGTGGTTGGAGTGGGTTGCCCGCTCAGCAGGCTGAGTACCTGGACACCGGGACTTACTGTATGTTTTCTACACATTGTGATAAAAAAACAGAATAAATACGTACATAGCAACACAAAACTGCTTTGCTAGCTTATTCATGTTGTAACTCGAATATCTGCTGAAAACATTTTTTTTTTTTAATGAACTGATAGTGATACTTCTGCCGTTTAACAGGTGCCATCTTTATATAAAATAAAATAAAAATAAAAATTAGAAGTTTTCCTGCTGCTGGCCTTGCACTTCGTGTCACAAATATTGCAGCGAGTATAATCTGCATCGCACTTTGAAATGTGGAGCCATATTTTGACCGCTTTCTCTCAGCTATGCTCTCTTTGTTGATTGAATCGGTGGCTACTGATGTCTTTACGCTGTTGTGCGTGCAATGCTGTGTTCAAGTCAGGCATGTAAAATCGTCAACTCTTCCACACAGTCACAAGGATGCGTTCAGGTACCGAAACATGGCACTGTTTGATTTTACATGAATCGGTGCTCTGTAGTACAGACGGAATTCGGTCAGTACCTAAAAAAGTACCAAATCCATTACTCATCACTACCTTTATGACACTTTTCAAGTGATGATGAAACCAAACCATCTTTATTCATTTATTCATCTTCTATACTCGCTTATCCCATTGGGTCGTGGGGGTCACTGGAGCCTATCCCAGCTGGCAACAGGTGAGGAGAGGGGTAGACCTTGGACAGGTCACCTGTTTATTGCAGGTAACCAAACCATCCTTGGATATTTTAGGCCCAATCCAATTTCTGATATTTACCACTACCCCTTCCCCTACCCCTCGATCATACCCCTTGAAATGGAGTTGCAAAGTGTAGGTACGTGAAGGTAGCGCTAAGGCGAAGGGGTGAATTGGGATTGGGCCTTACTCTCTCTTAATCACTAACCTCAGAATTCAGAAGCTCCTTTTCCCCCAGTTTAATTGTACTAAAAGATCCAGGTAACTTAATTACACTCCACATGTGGCATTTTTTCACTGACACCCCACCACTAAAATACATACACACCCCATCTAAGAGGGTGTGCAGCAGATCCACACCCAATAATAAGGGTGATAGCGGTCATTGGTTGCAGATGAACCTCATTTCCTGCTGTTTAACTCAACTCAAGGTGCAGCAGATTCCTGTGTTTATTTTCTCAGTATTTAGACCAGAGCTCCCGTCCCGTATCTGCCATGTGATCTGTTGCTTTTTATCACCATGACTGGTCAGAACAGAGCTCTGCTGCACTTCTTGAAAGCATCTTTCACTTGTGAAATACAACAACAGGCAACTTTGGTATCACAGAACCAATGTTAGCATACCATTTCATTTATCAAATGCTAAATGAAGCAAAGAAAACATTCTGTCAGGAAACTGAAGAGTAATAGTAAACCCAAATTTAATGCAATATAGTCTGATCTCTGTGTCAACCCATTTGTCTGACCAGAGACTGAATAAAGTTAAGTCCCATGAGGGAAACCCAAGCGGCCGCTGACAGGGTGTATAAGCTGAGGGATAAAGAGGAAACTCCTCGACTGTTATTGTTGGCACTGGTCCACTCCACCGCTACGGGTGAGCCCAGTGTTTGGGTCGATATAGAGGCCGATATGCCTGATTCACACCGGGGGTGAGCTTCCTGCTCAATGGGGAAGGATGTGGCTAACAAATGATGTGCTGAGAGGCTTGCACGCACACGTACACATGTGGAGGGTCACATGTGAGAATGAAGGTCAAGGTTTCGTCATATCTGAACCGTATTTTAAGCCGTATTTTTACAAGTGCAGGAAACAGAAAGAAAGACATTTCAGATAAATGTAGAGACACAACCTTGGCACCGGCACAGTAAAAGATAACAAGAATTTTACTGACTGCAGCCTAATTACCTTATACCAACAATGTAATTTAAAGAAAGCAATTTAAAACTTCAACAAGCTGCACATAAATCAAAGAGGGTCCTTTTCTTTCCATTACATTATGTCAAAACCTTTTGAGTTACAATTTCATTAATCTCCACTCAACCGTCATTTAGGAATATAAATTAAATTACGTTTTCTTTGATCATCCAAACCATCACTGGAGTCAAACATGAGAACCTCTGCAGCGAGGGCACTAGTATATGGTTGTGGAGCTTAAAAAGCAGGAGTACATATTTTACATGAAAGTTAAACATCATTAGTGTCAAGGGACCTGGATCATTATCTTTATCCAGAATTGTCTGGTACTTGAAACTTAGTCAAGCAAGTCTCGCATAAATGTGCTTGTGATGTAAACATAAGCAGAAATGTGAGGTGAGTGAAGAACACCTGGATACTGTATTGATGTATGTTGCTCTGTTTGCCTTCTAAAAAAAAAAAAAACCTCTGAAGAAAAATGACCTCAAGGTGTCTTGTTAGCAAGAAGGTTGTGACCTTTGACCTGTGCTGCTTAGTTAAGACAGGGTGGGCCATTTAAACTCGGTAGGGCCCAGGGAAGGGGGTGTCACGGTTAATAAGCTAACATCTGGAAGAGTTATGACCATTAGTGGAGCGCTCCGAGACTTTGACAAAATACCCTCATGAAAGGAGACACCCCTTGTGTGAAAATACAACACTTTCAAGTGAAAAGTAAAGGGCAGAAATGAGGCTCGCTGAGCTGTGAGCTCAGGAAATGATCTCAAGAGTAAATGAAGCATTTCAGGAATGCTTCACCACCTTACAGTATGGTCAGTTAAATAAAACATACCATTTAAAAAGGAAACTTGGCTTAAAAGGTGCAGCATAGTCATGCCCTGTGTCCTACAGTGACCAAAGTAGTGTTTGCCATGGCGAAAGTGAGAAGACTCATTCACGTCCATATCCAGAGAGGGCGACGGCAGTTTTACGAAGGCTGACTGTAGGAAGGTTACAGGACACCTCATTACACCAGTGGCTAAGTCCATATCAATGTTTCACCTCGTGGATCCACACTCATCCTGCTGCAGAGACAATAGAGACACTCTGAATAATGCAGAACAGGCTAACAACCATTATGAAGCCTCTGGTTTCAAAGGAGGAGCCTGGATGGTTCTCCAATAAGAAGGTTTTGTTGGAGACTTTAATCCACAAGATCAAGAAGTTGTTAAAAACAATGGAATAGTTTGACATTTTAAGCTCATTCACCACCTTGCTGAGAGCAGATGGTAAAAAATATCTGGTAAATATGGAACAAGAGCTGAGAGGAGCTAACCTGCTGCTAACCGGATCTCATCACCTAAAGAAGCACATTTCCCAAAATGTAGAACTGCTCTGTAATGGTAATAAAATGATTACTGCATCTAACCCTCTTTCCTCTGGAGTAAATATGACCCTCTGTTGGTGTTTGTGGTCTGCATCTGCAGTAAAAAGAGCAGGAAATGAGCTGGATATGGTTTCTGTTAGTAAACAACCACACCACTAACAGCGGTGAAAAGTCAAATTTACTAATGCAAACCTGACAAAAACAACAGTTCTTGCACTTCTTTCTGAATACTGCATGCTGATTATTAAAAGATATGGGAACTCAAACAAGATGACTGTAAATCAGCATGAGAGAAGTCGACTCTAGTCACACTGGTCTTTAGTGAAATGATTTTGCGGTGAAATTTCCATTTCCAATTTCCATTCTCTAAACAACTGCTAAAAGGAGGAAGTTGGATGAAGAGATAATTTCAGAGTAAAAGAAGAATGAGAAACACCCTGCAGACATTCAGGAGTGGAAGCGCAGAGGTCAACCTCAGTACCAGTGAGGCCCAGTCCCACAACGATAACAACCGAGCCTGTTCATACCGACTCCTCTCCCCGTCTGTTTACCTCAGCCTAACCTCACCCTGATCCCCTTCCTCCGTCAACCCTCACCACCTCCTGCACACCTCCTATCCTGCATATCTCCCTTCAGAAGACGTGTAGAGGTGGCTGAAGGGCCCACAGAGCGATCTGTCCATGCTCAGCCTGTTAGCACCAATATTATGGCAGGACCAATGAGGAATTAGGACAAACTAATTAAGGTCTGTTTGTCCAGAAGTTTTGTTATGCAATCTAAACACTGTTGGCGAACTTTAACTACATCTGGTAATGTTAGTTAACATCTAACAACTAAAAATCCCCTAAATTAATCCTGTAACTCTTCTTTAAAAAAACCTCCTCACCGCAGCAAAGTCACGTCTCAACCTTGCTCTGACCTGCAGGGAAGGAAATAGGGCTGCTTGAAATTTACTGTAGCCCATAACTCATAACATTTCTGTTTTCTAGCTGACATATTTATATCAGGACAATGTCAAGGCCTTAAAGTCCATGCCTGATATCAATCTAAGAGTCTGACTTCCACAGTCCCTTGCTGGCCATGAAACGGAGGGACATTAATCCTGGGTAACAGAAAAGCGGCTGTGGTCGGCTGCCAGTCGCTCAGTGATTCACTGCTGACCAATTCTCAGTGAGAAGGCAGTAAACCAGCCTCTGACAGCCTGCCAGCGCTGATTTCCATACAAATTGCTGCGGTGTGAGGCAAAGGATTTGTTAGGGAGGAGAAGGAGGTGACATGTCCACACATAGACATGTTTGCTTACAAGTTTCTGGTGTGAAGCTCAAACGCAGGGAAACTATTGAGATACAGGTGCCAGCCTCGCATTCAACTGTGAGCTCATGCATGTCTGCGTACACCTCTGGCCCAACACTGCGCATAATAATAAGCTCAGCATCACCTTTGGCCCATATGGTGTCTGTTTGTGTGCTGAGTCGAAGCTTAGGGCCAGAAACTGTCTCACAGTGGGATGGCATGTCAGCCCCCCACCCTCCGTCACTCCACGCCCTCCCAGGGTCTCCCTCTGTGTGGTCTCTTCCTCCCCTTCACATTCCTCTGTTTACTTGTCTGTGCACTGCTCAATCTGGCAGAGCTGACGGACTGGTACAAAGTCAGCAGGTACACAGCAGCGAGGCGTGTATCCAGACAAAACACACCATTGGAAAGACACATGAAGCAGAGGCAAGGCAGCTGCACCCAAAGTCAACTCAGAGCCAAAGTGTGTGTGTTGCCTGGGCACTAGTTTGAACAACTAAAAAGAACCTGCTGCTCCAAGATTTGGAAAACACTCCTCTCACACTCTTCATCCTGTTGTTTTTGAGTGGAAAGTGGTGCTTTGTCTTCTTTGCCTACAAAATCAATTCCCACACATGCACTTGCAACAAACAACAGTTTTAACATTAGAAAAATGTGAATATCTGGTGTATCTCTGAAGAATACTGTCATTAGGTCAAAAGCCCACACAAGGTTGTCATTTTCTCCAGCAGTCGATGTTGTCAGACATTTACAGCCCATGAGATCATGCTATAGGAGGCTGCATGAAGGTTTCCATTTCCATTGTTTCTGTGCAGCTATATGCTGCTATAAAACAGTCAGAGAAGGGGAGCAATTAGGAGTAATTACAGGGAGCTTTGTTAACAAGTGTGGGTAAACATATCACCATGTTGAGAACCAAGAGAAGCTGATTCATCACACAGCCCCCCCCAACAAACCTTACAACTATTGGAGAGGATAGAGTCTCAAGAAACATCATCTCCATGAATTTGCTTAAATGGTTTGAAACCTGTAACAAAATTTGGTCACATCACAATTATCAAAAAAAGCCCATTAGCCATTCAGGTTTGTAAAAAGATATTTCCTTGTCATTCTCAGCTGTATGTGGGAGTCATTAGAAATACAAAGACAGGCTTTTGGTTAAACTTTGTGGTCAGTCCAATAAAAAAAAGAAACCCAGGGAGAAGGAAGAGAGGCGCTTAACTGCCAACTGTGTGTTGAGTCAGAGTTTATTGCTTTCACACTTTTCTTTCTGTGTGGAAAACAAATGTTATTGGTTGTGTGACTCCACTGCAGTGTCCCCTTAAAGAAAAAAACATGTTGTGCTCTTGCATGAGTGTAGTTGCTGTTCCCTGTGCTGTGTTAATGTCCTGCTGTCACCTAATCTTATTTGCATTGCAAACAGAAGACAGATATATATATATATATATATATGTTCTTTATGGAGTTCATATCCATTTGGAAAGCTGTAATAACAACTAAAGAAGACTGTTAATATAACTTTATAATATTAATTAATTGACACTATTGAGGTTACATACCGACAGCCTTAATGATAAATCCCTTGGGTGACCTCAGAGCCCTGCGCATCCACGCTTCCCTCAGCACCTCCAGGTTGTTTGCGTTCCCTTGAATGAAAAGCACCAAGTTTTCCATCCATCCCTGAAAGTACACTTCAGCTACAGCCTTGACGAGTCTCTTATTCCAGAAACTGCGCAAATTTTGCGCTTTGAAGTCCGCAAAAATCTCCTGACCACTTGCAGTATTGGCGTTGAGCTTCCCTCCGCCGGCGCGCAAACTCTCCTCGTCCGGGCCGAAGACCAGAGCGAGCGACGCCGCGGAGAGTTGGACAAGCCGCTGCTGGTGAGACATCTTTAACCTCTTTATCGGCTCTAGAAAGGAACTATCATTATCGACAGGAGAATGCACTTGTTAAAAGGCAGGTCTCCCATCTAAAAGCACGAGTAAACACCGTGGGTTTTGCCACGCATTCCTCCACTGTGCGTCTGGATCCTGCAGTGAGTGGACCAGGGGCGCAGAGGACGTCCGACTCTCGGCTCTCAGGGAAACGAGTGACGGTGGCAGCGAGGAGGAGGGATCATCCACCCGTTGCTGCTGCTACTCCTGCTGCTGGGACACACAGGTGGACCTCCCACCGACTCCTCACAGGTGTGTGTGTGTGTGTGTGTGTGCGCGCGCGCGTGTGCATGTGTGTGTGTGTACTGTAAAGTGAAGTATCTTCCCAGTCACAGAAAAGACATTACAATAATATGACAGGATACGCTTAGGAGAGTTATATCTATTACCACATGCACGAAATCAATGCTCCTGAGCAAAGTTTATCTGGGTTGTGCTTTGCTCGGGGGCACTTCAGCAACACCCTACATGGACTATTTCAAAACAATGTCTTAAGCATGCTCCAAATAGTCCAGTGGAATACAAACCCTCAATCACTTTTAATTTTTCTAATTTATTGTTTGGTTAAATTCTTTTAGTTTGTCATCAAGTCAGACATTTCAACAGATAAAATCGAATAAACATAATCTTTGCAAAGCATCCAGCAAATCATCCTGCGAGTTACAACACAAGCATAAATTTTCCTGGGCTGCACTGAGGCCTTGTGAAGCTGTTTCTACACCAAGAATATTATTTTCATGAACTGCCGTTAACGGAGACGTTAAAGCCTAGAATTAGCATTTGTTGAGTGATTTAGAATTCAGTCATATAAGATTTGTTTATTTCAATCCTCATGCCACAAATAAATCATCCAACCCTGATGTCAGAGCCGCTTGGTTTGTGTGGCGTTCTCACGAGAAAAATGAATTCCCGTAGATTGTATTAGAAGAAACTTGAGTTACTGCATTTCACAACAATGACTTAGTGAGAGAAAATGCTGGTTAAATGAGAAGTGCATGAGCCTCAGCCGCAGAGAAACACATTTACCGCTAAAATGAGAACCATACCCTCCTGAGCTCTCAAAAGAAGGACCCCATTAGGCCCAGTTTTTACTGAGGCTGTAACAGGCAGAGTCTGAGGCACAGACAGACAGACACTTCATATATCACAACCTCAGAGGGCCTGTGGCTTTGGTTTCAGGAGCACTCAGGCCCCTGATAGGCCGGGGGCCAGTCTGCCTCAGTGTGGTATTAGAGCTCATGCAGGAACAGGATATTACGCTTCCTCTGTACATGAAAAGAATACATCACCTCAGCCTCCACAGGATGAATTATGTGCAGGCTGCTCCAGGGAAGCAGAGCTGAAGGAGGTTAGAGAGTAGAGGAGAAAATTGTTTGTGGGGATGAAGATTTAAATTGTTTTGTAAGAAATAAATAGAAGAGACTGAATTGAAGGTTTTGACCAGTCGTGACTTTCTCTGCAGCCAAAGTCTTCACACAACTTTTCTGAATATACAAAACTTGTGAGGCTGATTTGGGGGAGGAACAAATTAATCTTTGGTTTATATATTCTGATCAGAGAAAACATAATTCATCAAACAACTGAAACAAGCAGACACTGAAAATATATATTCAACTGTAGTATATTAAGAAAAGCTGTTGGAGGTGAGTTCTTGTTCACGATGCAGTCCTGCTAATGACCTCACACTTTCTCACTGGTGGTAATATATCATAAGAAACATCACAGGTAAGAGAAAGACTGGTAGCAAGTAAACATGGCTGCATATGTTTAAGAATTCAAAATACAGACGGTGAATATAAACATAACAGAAAACTCCACAGGGCGCCTTTAGAGTTACACAAAGACATCAACGTCTCAAACTACCAACATTTGAGCACATACTCTACAAATTCTGTTGAGCTGCTGTGGGGCAAGCTTACAATCTGCTCTCATTTGTTAACTTGACAATGTAGAGGTTCAGATTTGGACCAAGACCCCTGACTTATTTGACATTTTGGACGATATGCTGATCTGCTGTGCTTTCTGTACCGTAAATATAGTAACAGACAGAAACCTTCACGTAGTCCCACCATAGAAACTCACATATCCTAATACTTCCTGACCCATTTTAGAGCTATGAGTGCAGAGTAGTGAGCTTGGAAGTTGCTTTTGTTAATATTGGACAGCGGCCCATTGTGTTTTGCGCAGCTATATTTCCTATATCTTATGGAGGAATGACTTATCAATTTTCTCATCGAACTGTTATTAAGTCTAAAGTCAATAAGTGAAGAAACATAATTAACACAATCTTAAACAATTACTTTAATGATTCATTGTTTTTAAAAATCACTTCTGAATGGCTTTTGTTTGCTACTTTTTCTTTTACATTTTTCTAAAACTAAAAAAACAGCAACTTGTGGCCACAACACAAAGCACATGTAGCATTCTGTACAAACACACACAAATAGTTTTGGGGCTGTTTTCATTATGTGGAAGTCAGTAGAATTGTTATCATTGTTTGACACTGTTAACTTCCTCCTGATAAAACCTTTGGAAAGCACTTTGTTTAAACTGAACACGAACAATGGGACCTGACCCGCCGGCCAGTCCCACATTTCAAATCTGAGAGTCCTTTCTTCCAAATGTTTAGTCTGCTGGTGGGACTGATTATCAAGAAGCAAAGTTCACCCAGTTACCATAATGATGTGAAATTCTGCACTGCGACTCCTGATTTTCAATTAGCATACGTCTCCCTCTTGCTGCACACTGAAGCAATTTCAAAGTAGTATCAGGTGTCTCTGAAGGGCCGGCGACCTTGATGTGATCACAGTGTATATTTTGAATATGATAATTTCAGTGGACCACAATCCTGAACCTAAAGTTTGTGTCTCTACATACAAACTAAAACATCTGGTCCTGCTAAAGGAGCTTGGCTCTTGGGACAATTTCTGACTGAAAACAACCCCAGAAGGCTTCCCCTTAACCTCCGTGCCAAGAATAAATCTGACCCAAATCATCCTTAAACCTCAGCACGATTCCCGCACATGTGCCAGTATGTATATAGCATAACTTCGACATCAATAAAACCTTCAATTTTATAAGTGGTACATGTGTGTTTCACCTCTTTGTTAGGGGTGGAACGGCAATGAGGCATTTAGTCATACAACAGAAAACAGAAGGGGTCAGTTTTGCGTCATGTGGTGGAGGTCAAAGGTCATTAGAGGGTCAGGTGTGGACAATTTGTTCAGTAACCTGTCAGCATGGTGCGGATGTGAGGATTTAGGCATTTAGGAGAATAGACATTTTCATAACATGATTGAGTGTTATTGTGTTTTTAGCCAAACAAGGGATGTTTAAAGACAGTGACCGACACAACAAAGGTCCTACTGCTTGATAGCACTGGTATATGTCTGGTAGCTGACAGTGGTATCAGTCTTCTTATCTGACTCTCTGCAAGGGAGCAAAAATATTTTCCAAAGTGTTTGTAAAAGTATTTTCTTGGAGCAAAAATGTAATTCTGTCATCATTGGTGCTTGTTAAGATCATGTCTTTTAATCTTTATGCTTGAATGAACATGTCCCAGCATCAGTCATGGTACTCTGTTATTACAATTTCATTATTTCAGCGCTCTGCCATCACAGCAGAGATCAAAGGAAGTCCAGGCTCGGTGTTTTTAGTCCCAGCAGTGTGTATTGACATTTAAGACGGTAATGTATGCATGCTTCAGTGCTTCAGAGCACAAATCAATGCACGTTTTAAGTGAAACCTGCAGGACCGACTCACTTCACAGAGTCAGCAAGCGGCCAGACAAACATAATGATAGTGGTTTTGCCATAAAACATGATTACTTAAGTCGGGACTATAATTGAGTCATGTTGTTTTAATAAGTCTGGGACAGAGAGAGAATCCAGCAAAGCACTTAGTCTACACAGGAGGACTGCTTTTATACTCCTTTGAGAAGACATTTTTTCTTTAAAAGACAGATTTAAAGTTACTTTGAGTGTTGTGTGGTGTGTTAGAGGGTGGTGAGTGATGGTTTACACCCACATCCTTATGAACCACACACACACAAAGACCCTGTGGACATGAGGAAGATCACAGCCATGTGAGAGATGTCTGCAGCTGCACTTTGAGGTTGTGTGCGAGCAACGGAGGGTCGGTCGGTTTAGTCTCGTCTTTTCTTACACAGTTGGTGCAGTGTTTGTGAACTGAAGACCCACCATCCTTGTACACACTGGTGAGGTCACAGGTGCGACAGACTCTCATCAAACACTGACCTCCGTAAAGCCATAACAGTCCCTTTTTGTAAGCGAGGAGCTCTTTGTGTTCCCATGTGATAGTTTTCTAACGGCTTAAAGTGGCGATGAGCAGACGCAACAGAAGGGAGATAACGGTTGGTTTGTTTTCATAGATCAAACCACTGTTTCGAATAGTTCACCAAGGTTTTCAGATTCAGTGTTTGGACATCATTGTGTTCTGCACAAAATTTGAATAGCAATCTATTCAATATTGACATTAGATGTTTATTTCTGGACAAAAGCTGTAGAACATCAAGAAATGCTTCGAGCTGCACAAATGCAATGATTTGAAACTTTTAGGCAGGTATTTAGAGACACTACATTGAACTCTAGGAAAGAATAATCATTTCCCATTCTTTATAGACAATATTGATTGAACAATTGATACAATTTTTAAAAAAATAAAGCTAAACAGACAAATGCATTAAGAATTAGGCGTGACAGACTATGTGTTGGATCTTGTAAGTAGAATAGTTTTATTTTAGCCCTTTCTGTGTCAGTGGCATGGACTGTAGATGGAAATGGACGAAGGAAAAAGTGCAACAACCAGTAGATGCTGTCTCCAAGAAACTCTAATTGACTTCAATTGGTTGGTTAGTGAGCCGCCAAGAAACAAAAAACAAGATGACAATTGCACATTCAAATGGTTTCTGTAACAGCATAGGAAGCAGAAAAGAAAAAGCAGTGCGACAGCAAGAGAAAGAAAACGCAAAAGAAATACGCAGTGTAGTTAACTTGTATTGATTTTCACATATGCGCAGTTGCTTGCTCCCTCCATGTCAAACCGACGTGGTCACATTTTTTGAGCGGCGCCCTTGCTGACGTGTTGGATGACGAGTTTTACGTCACGCTGACCCTTGCGCACATGTGGACGCGCAAAGTATGAATGGGCCTTTAGTTTTGTCTATTCTGTAAATAGCTGCTAAAAGACCTTGTGGTGAGATTTAGTACATCCAGGTCAACATACACGTTCTGTCCCATCCCTTTGTAATTTTTGTGAAATGTGTAAAATGGTTCTGTAGTTTCACTGCTTTATTTACAACTTTCCCATTGTGACTGATAAATGGATTCATTGAATTTTTGTGCCCAGTAAAAACACCAGGTGTTCCCTTATATTTATTTCCTTTCTGCTTATCTGTGCCGGCTTCTTGGCTTCAGACCCGTTCTCTTAATGCAGCTTAAATTAGACCCCATCAGCAGATTGGTCAGCGTCACCAACATCAAGGCTTATTCTGCTCTGTGATGTGTCACCTGTCACCAAACTAACATCCAGCCAGTCTCAAACTATATTAAACCAGGATCTAATTGAGTGAAGCTTTGAACTGAAGAAGCGGAGCCTGAAAGGCTCCATGTTAATGTGACATCAAAGACGTGTACAGCATCTGAGCTTCATTAGAGGAATAGAAATACCGAGCGTTATTGAGTCAGAGAAGGATACATGAAGTCACACGTGTCTGCAGTAATATGGTACATGCAAGAACATACAGCGGAGACTGTTGTCAGGAAGAGTGTGTTTCCACTGTTCCCAGTGACGCCTGCTTCAAGGTGGTGTGAAATATGCAGGAAATTCCTCATGGTGACTTCCTGACCCATTTCAGAGCTATGAGAGAGGAAGACGTGCAGGAAGGAGAGCTGGGGGAGGCACAAGGCCGAGAGGAGACTCTTCAGTCACCCTGGTTGCAATATTTTAGGACGTGTTCGATCTTTAAAGCAGCTATAATCAATATTTTTAATTTAAATAATGGATGACATTTGGTCTGTATGGTATCACCTTAAATCAATGTCATGATTAACTGTCATTAGCCTTTGTAGTGGATCGGGATTCATACAACTTTATTAATGATTCTTTTATTGTTTTTATTCTTTTACAGCAAAATCTCTACTTGAATGTTTTCACGGTTCAGACTCCTGTTAGGTTGCTGCAATAATTTGTTCATGTCAGCTTTAAGGGTAGGCTGACATTTATCAAACACAGTAACTGAAGCAGTTAGAGAGATGTAGTATTGATTATCTGATTCATTCAATGAACTGCCCTCGATCAAATTACTACTCATATGAAGTGTGTTGCTCCTATAGTGACAAACCCACAGAGAAACATATTTCAGCTTTGCTGCTGTCCTCATTTATAAAGGGTGGTTAAGCATCTTTCAAGTCATTGTTTGGTTTGTCTTGCAGCTTCACCATTCTGGTTCATTCTGACTGATAGAGCATCATATCCAGAAACAGCAGGCAAAAAAACCCCCAAAAACTAGCAGAGCACTACCCATCACCAAACAGTAGACAGACAAAGGTGAACACAGTGGAGCATTTAGCAGCTGAAGAGACTGATATTTCCCTCAGGAGTTGATGCAGCCCAAACACAATGCTAAAAGGTGAGTAACCCAACACCAGTTATTCCAGATTGAATGAAATATACTGTTTACAGCAGTGGGCAAACACATCAGGATGGAGCACATCAATATAACAAAACAGATGTTATTTAATATTATCATCCTGGGGCCAATTTACAACAAAATACTTTTAAATCATTATTTTAATCTGTTATGAATCAACTCCACAATACCTTGAGTGAGCAGACTAACTCAGAGGAGGTGGTGTGGAAGTAAACACTATATTAAAGGACAACATCTTGGCCTCTGTGAGAATTTTTATTTACAGTCAACAAAGTAACATCTGAGGAACCTGTAATTGGCCCATTTAAAGCCCAATTGTTCATTAGAAAGATATAAAACATCAGGTCACAATTAATTCTACATTATTTTATTGGTTACTTTATTTAAACCAAAAACAAATTGGCACAGTGAACTCTACACCTGTTTATAGCAGCATGTGTGGGATTGACTCAAAATATATGACTGTGTTCATCATGAAGAAATAACATGTCAGATATGGCAAAGGTGTGGCACACTGATGTATTTTTAATAATTTTTTGACAATAATGTGGCACAGAGGTAAAGGATCAAATTACAAAAACTGATCTGAGCTCTGTCATCTAACATACATATGTAGGTGTTTGCATGTGAAGGAAACCAAACTGTCTGATGTGGTGATGTCAACAATAATCATCTTATTTAAAGAGCCTAAAGCATGCTGTCATGACATAATTAACATTATCTAAAAAAAAAATAGAAATACAAAGACTCGTACGTTGGGACATTTGTTACACATATACTTAAATTGGTCGGAGTGCTCGGCCTGCTGACCCTGCACACCTGCACCTTTCAGCTGACTGGTAGTTATTGTACCAGCTGGCCTGAATGGGAGTGTTTCCTGTATTTACTGCACACATTGTTGCTCTCAAGATGTTTTAAGCCATGTTTGCATGCACTGTGTCGGGGCCAACTGTGCAATTTTACAATGGAAATGTTTTCTTCCAGATTGCAAGCTGGTACTGGCACTCTTGGGTTCCCACTGTATGATTATCTTATTGAGTGACATACTTTCCTTCAGGGCAGCATGCAGTGGCAATTAGAGAATATCTGCTTTTCCCCCAAAGTGTAGATGCTAAGCGCGGATGAATGCTGTGCTTTGTGTAACTATTGTTATGCAGTGAAATGTGAAACCGGCTTCAAATTGATGTGAAGTGGTGTACAGTTGCATTAAAGGGCCACCTGATTTTGCAGCTCTGTAATTCTTGTCCTATTGTTCATGCCAGCGCTCTGCACTCGAGTAAGACGGTAGAGGAGCAAGGGGGCTGTCAACGCTCTGCTGGTCCAAATGGTGTTGTGATGGTCGTCCACGCAGCAGCACAGAGGTGAGGCGTTTATGTGTTCCCACCGGGAGACGCCCCACAGACACGCTCTCAAAAACAACTGTGGAACTTTCTCACACTGTAACCCAGTATTCCCAGAGAAAGGCCTTTGAGAGGAGGGGATCGTTTCCTCAACAACTACACCACTTTGCTGCGCTGCTCCTGAGGAAGCCAGGTTCCTGCAGCTCCAGCTGAACAGGGGCCCCTCTCTCCACTCCTGCAGGGGCCCATGCAGGCTGCTCAATGGAGCCTCTCATGTATCAATTACCTGAAATATCAAACAACACGTAAGAGGGCGGTTGGCTTGTTTGTTTGACTTTGGTGGTCAGAAAGATTTCTGGCAAAACTCAAAGATGTGAGAAAAAGTTTATTTATCCCAGAGGATGTGTGAGGAAAGCTGGATCATTTGTCGTCTGAAGGATTTATTTCTATCGCGATCCATCGGCCAGGAAGTTCAGTTATTTGTTTCACAATGCTGCTGGACAGTGAAGAGCGTGAATAAGACTCAAACAGGTTTTGAGGTGAAGGAAAGTTCAGCGACATCAGAGACAAGGACACAGTCTGGGTTCAGATACTTTCTGGGACAAAGACACTAACACAGGTTCATACACATCATTTTGTTTTGCTACATTTGGGCTGGGACCATCATAAGTGGGATTGTCCAGGGACAATGCAGAGAGCTAACAAACAGTGACTCCTGACGGGTTTTGAAAAGTCAGCCCATTAGGACTATACAGGCTGTGTGTGAGGCCGGGGAAGCTGCTTTTGTCATGATAACTACGACTCTGAACTTTTGACATGCACATAGGATGGAGGGTGTTAATGATAAAGAGTGATTTACCAGAGTCCTGACGAGGAAGAGGGGGAGGATTTAAATAAATCTACAAGCGTATAGACAAATAAGAACCGGTTCAACTAAGAATGAGATCAGTGTAATGTCATGCTACATCTACGCATGCTGCACAGCGTCGCCCACAGACTTCAGAGATCTGATTTACATGAAAAGCGAGGATCAGTGGATGGGGTGAAAATGGCAACACGATCAGTTACTAAACCAAACTCCCTTTTTACCAACCCCGTCTGCTCCCCACCCAGGGAAACTGCGACTCCGCATTGAAACGACCTGATTGTCAGCAGACCGGCCTGTGAGTTCAGCAGCTCTTTGATACCAGTGGGGGTTAAAGAGTAGGGGCGGGGAAGTGGCCACAAAAGCCTTCTGTTTCAGCCTGGGAGTGGGGTTACCTGCCCTGCTCTCTGTGGTGGGGTCTGATTTCACACATCACATGTGCATGCATACGCATAAGCATCCACTTCCAAGTGCAAGCCTTCCATCACACACACACACACACACACACACACAGCTGCTGTAGGAGTTTTAGAGGCAAGGAGTGTGCACGTGGTACCTCGGGGGACAAATGAGGTTTGTTTGTCGAGCATTCAGAGCACGACATCAGGACAAAAGCGGCCACATAACCAGAGGACTGGGTGACAGTTAGTTATTGTTCTCTAGGAAATGACATAGACAAGCTGCTGGAAACAGACAGAGAGGTTTCCTGCTTAGTACAGTTTTTTTTTTTTGTGAACTAGGTCTCATTCTTGGTGGGAACAAATTTAGCTGTCAGCCTCACAGCTGCAACACCTCTCTGATGCATTGTGGGACATTAGAGCTGTGGATGAAAACTTGGGATAAAATCTCCATTAATGAATCACACTGGGAAGTAATGCAGTCCACTGTAAGATAAGTATTTTACCAGTCTCAATAAAAAAGTCAAGACAAAGAAATGTATATACAAATGTTATACTGTGTTTTTTTTATGTACAGATTAAATTGAACAGCTGGATCATTTCTATGGTTGTTTATTTATTTTGTCTCCCTTTTTAAACAATAACCCAGTCTCATAAAGACAGGAATAGGTGTGAATGAAAGTGTGTTTCCTTCTAAAAGCAGTGGTGGGAGAGGAAACCACTGGCAGGAGGCCAGAAAACTCCAGCGGCTCCAAGACATAAAAGACACATCCAAGGAAACAAAGGCTTCAAAGGTAAATGATCTACATGAGGCTGAGAAGCAGGAACCTCCCTGTTCCTCAAACAAACTCAGTGACAACATGTTACCTAATCAATAATCCTCATCTGAGCTCTGCCTGGTCACACCCATAATACTTCTTCTCCAACTGCGGGGATACTATTCCTGACAAATGATGTGAAGTAAGTCCTGCTCTCTCATCTTGGATTCATTATGTTGTCCCATCTGTCACTGCATGGACATCTGTCTGCAGGAATGGCTGCTTCACTGATGTTAGCTCATCTGGTCCAATTGTCAGAAAGTGAGAAGGTTTAGAACAATTTTCTCCACCTAAGTACATAGTTTATCTCATACATACAAAAGGTTATTTTTACATTTTTATAAGCCACTTCCTGAAATTACACTGTTTGTCTGGTAAAGCTCTAACTGTTGTTTCAAAGTCTTCTCAACATTACCAATACAATTTTAGTGGGAAAATTGTCAATACTTTATTTATTCATTAACTAAAAGCAGTTCAAGAGTTGTTATTATAAAAGAGAAAATGATGAGATTTTATAAACAAGTTGAACTAAAGGTGCACATTTATTATTTCTATATGAGATGGGAAAACCATCCAGGCTTGTCAGTTCAGCTAACCACACCCTAAATCTTCCTCTTTTTGAGGCCTAACATCTACTTAATCTTAATTATTATTTTTTAGATGAACCACCAGATCACCGATAAGAAGAATTAACTTTAACTAGAAAAATGCATTTCCTGCAGAAAATGCGTGTGAATGCTGAAAGCTGTAAAAAAAGGCTGAAAATTGTATTACAACATGTAGAAATAGTTGAAAAAGTAGAAAAAAAGTAGAAATAGTTGGTAAAAGTTGAAAATAGTAGAAAAAAGTAGAAATACTTGAAAAAAGTTGGGAAAAGTAGAAACAAGTAGAAATAGTTGAAAAAAGTTGAAAATAGACAAAAAGTAGAAACAGTTGAAAAAAGTTGAAAATATTTTTAAAAAAACGTAGAACTAGTTAAAAAAGGTGGGAAATAGGAAAAAACAGAAATAATTGAAAAAAGGTGGAAATAGT
>OOFC01048138.1:20126-30468 GCA_900323345.1 Pseudochromis fuscus
CAGCTGTGGCTAGCTTAGCTTACCACCACCGGTATGAATGGGTGTGAATGAATAATGGTCTCTGTACGAGCGCTTTGAGTCTGGACTTCCAGAGAAAAGCACCATATAAATCCAAACCATTATTATTATTATTATTATTATTATTATTGCACTTCATTTACAGTCTATGCTTAAAGCTCCAGCCTGATAGTAAAATGTGTTGCTTGCATTTTATTTTTAATATAGGAGAAAAAAAAATTACTCATGATACTGTAAACCATTTTACAATTCACATTTTTTAAAGACTAAAAGAGCAAATTTGATCCAGGGACTCAGGCACAGTGGTGCAGTGGTTAGCACTTGTGTCTCACAGCAAGAAGGTTCTGGGTTCGAATCTCGGCTCAGGCCTTTCTGTGTGGAGTTTGGATGTTCTCCCTGTGCATGGTGGGTTTTCTCCTGGTACTCCGGCTTCCTCCCACAGTCCAAAGACCTGCTGGTTAGGTGAATTGATCAAACTAAATTGACCGTAGGTGTGAGTGGTTGTCTGTCTATATGTTAGCCCTGCGATAGGCTGGCAATCTGTTCAGGGTGTACCCCGATGACAGCTGGGATTGGCTCCAGCAGACCCCTGTGACCCAAGTGTGGAGAATGAGATGAGATGATCCAGGGACAGTTAAAGCTCATTTGGTTCCCAAGATTACATCAGGTATTGATGATCAACCTAGATCAAAGACTTAAGCACAGGACAATGTGGCATTTTTAGAGAAAAGTTTTTTTAATTTGGAAAGAAACAATCACTTCCTGCCAAGTTCAACAGCACAATTCATATAGAAAAAAAAATTCCCTTTCATGTGATAAATACCAGAAATGTTGAGCTGCACATATTTGATTCGCCACCAAAACGTCCATAATCTGGATTGTACTTTTACTTTTTCCATTTTTTTCTTCCAGACTGACACTGCTCCCAGATTCTCATCTTTCCAGGTCATGAGTTGAACCTACCAGCGAATCACCTCAAACCAAACCCTCCGGTGGCGCCGGTCCCCGTCACCGCGTCTGAACAGCAACTTCCCACCGCTATGCAACAAATGTGTGCTCCTGTGATATTTACTGAATAACTTCTTTCTGGTGGAAAAAAAGAGAAAAAAAATCATGAAAGTTTCATGAGATTTTTCCATTTCCATTCATGCTTTCAAATTCAATATTTTATAATTCACAAAAAATATGTGGAGGGAAACCCGGCCAGAGACAGAGACAGAGACAGAGACAGAGACAGAGACAGAGACAGAGCGGGAAAACAAGGAAGCAGATAGAAGGAGTTATTAAGCGCATATTAATGTTTGCTCTTCTCCTTCATGGCTTTCTCTCCTGAGATCTGCCCGTCGCTACTTTAAGCATGAATACTTAATCACACACCAAACACTGTCTAATTCTTCTCCCCAGAATCCAGCGAACAAGACGGGAGGAGGAGGAGGAGAAGAAGAAGAAGAAGAAGAAGAAGAGATTGAAATGTCACGGAGGCAGTGCTGGGACACTAATAAAGCTATGCAAATAGCAATTAGCTGAACCAATAACCTCTGAGTCAATACCGAGCCGACCCAATGGGAGTATCCCAGCGCCAGGCACCACGAGTTCAAAGGTCACGCCGTGATTAGAGGTCACCGCCCGAGTCAATACGTGACGCATTTCAGAGCGAAAGGGTTGAAACTGTGGTGGAGAAAAAGAGGCACAAATGTTTCTGGGAATAAATCGAATCGCTGCTGCTTGAAGTGTCCGTCAGACGAGTGTGTCGTTTTATTTTGAAAGTCAAGATTTAAATTTCAGTAGTTTTCAAAGACATCAGGGAGAAAAAAACATCTAAGCATCAAGGAAAGCTTTGTAATGATACTTTAACTGCAACTGGAGATAAAATTAGTCAAGACAATTAGCAGGAAACATGAACGTGTGTGTGTGTGTGTGTGTGTGTTACGTGCTGAAAACATGCTTGACAGGCAGGGACTGACAATGATCGTCCTCTTCCCATGAAACGTACCTTCACCAGATAACTGCAGTGGAACAAAATCACTGTGCGACTTTGTGTGTGTCGGTGAAAGTGTGTTGTGATTTCACACCTCCTCCCTCCACGCCACACACACTCCGAACAGGCTCTCCAGACGGCGGACGTGACTTTCGCCGCTCTGCTCGGCTCGGGTCGGGATCTGGAGGAAGTTCAACCTTCACTGTTGCAGATCATCATCATCATCTCCTCTCCATGCTGGACCAACAGGAGGATGAGGAGGACTTCCCTCAATATGTCTGAGGTGGATCTTCAGGTTCACATGGAGTCAAACAGCCTGAAAGTGGCTTTAATCTCTCGTTTCCAAAAAAGCTTTGAAGTTATCAGTGTGAACTAAAACTGTTTGAAGACCCAAAGAATCAAGGAGGACATTAAGTGTGCTTCACAAACCAGGTCTGGAGTGGAGTAGTGTGGAGGTGTAAGGTGGATAAATCCATTTTAAGATGGATTAAATCTATAGTTTCTGATTAGAGTAAAGTCCTGGTTTCCAGTTTGCAGTTCCCAGTGTTGAGTGGACCACGAGTGGTTTCAACAAGATGGTCTGAATTAGTTCATCTTGACAAGTTTTCATCTAACTTCCTGAAACATGATCTGTGGTTTCCAAACCAGATTTAACAAGGATACATTGTGGCTTTAATGTTTCATTGACTGGTCTCAGGACGAGTGTGGGCGGAGTCATTGAGAAGATATGTGAGGAAGACGAGGTTGAAATGTGTGGTTCCCAAAGCAGGTCTCAGGTCGAATAATCCACAAGTTTAGGATGTTAAAACAAATTAACTGTGGAGTTCATGTCCCCAAAATGTTTCAAATGGACCAAATCACCAGATCCCAGAAGATCTTTCAGGAGGATCTAATGTGTGGATTCATATGGAGCAATATGGAGGTGTATGGAGGAATAAATCAATCAACTAAACCTATGATTCTCAAAACCAGTTGGTAAATGCAGGACATTTATATAGAACTTTCATGACCTTAGCTTGGTCCCAAAGCTCTTTACAAGGCAACTCATTCACCCATTCACACACCAATGGCTACCAAGCTGCCATGCAAGCTGCTAGCCACCATTGGGAGCAACTTAGGGTTCAGTGTCTTGCCCAAAGACACTTCGACATGTGGACAGGAGGAGCTGGGGATTGAACCCACAACCTTACGATTCTACCACCTGAGCCACAGCCGCCCAAATATGTTTGTAAAGATGTTTCTTATGTTTAAGATTTTATTTATATAGATATATATTTCGTATGTAGTATAATACATTTTAGTGTCTTTTGAATATAACTTCTTATTTTATTACCAGTACTGAGAGCTGCTAAACAGTGTTTCACAGTTTTTTTTTAATGATGATGTTGAAGCCAATAAGGTAAAAAAAAGTCCTGAACCGATAATGTAATAAATTTGCCCTATTTGAAATGTAATGAGCGGCAGTGGCTCAGGTGGTAGAGCAGATCGCCTGTGAATTGTAAGGTTGTGGATTCGATCCCCGGCTCCTGTCCACATGTTGAAGTGTCCTTGGGCAAGACACTGAACCCTAAGTTCCTCCCAATGGTGGCTAGCACCTTGCATGAGAGTTCGGTAACCATTGGTGTGTAAATGGGTGAATGAGTTGCTTTGTAAAGTGCTTTGGGACCTAGCTAAGGTCATGAAAGTGCTACATAAATGTACTGCAATAATGTCATAAAAGTCCTGAAATTATAACGTAATAACTTTTGGCAAATAATGTAATAATTTATCACGTTAATGGCTCAGTTATTACGTTTGCAAAGATTTTTTTTTTTATTTGACCAGGCCAATAAGCAGCCAGTAATGTAATAAATTATTACGTTATTAGCCAAATCTTATTACATTATCAGTTTTATCAGTATTGGCTTCATAAAGTTCTCTTCTGTTGTATTTCTACTTTATTCTAATTGGTTCCCATTAAGGAGGATGTGATGTGGACGAGACATTTAAAACTGGTCTAACTGGACTAAACTAACTTGTATTACTGCTGTGGTTCCCGACCCAGTTTGACGATGATGTAATCGGTGGTTGAGCGTGGTCGTGATGCGTGCTGCAGGTTCACAGTGGACTGAACCACTGGTTGACATCCTGCAGCAGTAACAGGATTAATAAGAGGGCTGCTTGAGTAGATTAATTCCTCAAATCTCTGCTTTTCCTCCTGAAACACTGGAACGACTTACCTCTTCAGGCTCTTTATCAAATATTTAAGTGAAACAATTTGTGAAAGGAAAATCGGTCTGTGCTTGAAGTGATTAGAGCTCATAAACACATTCAGCCTGAGATGAGGGGTCGCAAATGGGCATCGCTGCTGCAGCTAAAAAGATTAGGACCAAACCTCTGCTCTCATGAATCCATTATTCAGACACAGAAACTCACATATCATCCTCATCTCGGGATGCTCTGCATTGTTATCGCTGCTTTAATCTGACTCCGAAACATTATGCAAACATATGTATAAAAATTACACAGACATTAAAGCAGCACTGAGCTGTCACTGGTGGTAAAAATGTAAAAATAGAGGTGTGAAAAAAAAGCCCTCTCCAGTCATTTATTGTGAGAATCAATCTTCTTAAATCACACCCTGCGGAGACGGAGAGGGAGGGATTACTGGGTTTGCTCGTCATTTGTCTCGAGCCTTTTAATCTGTGCAAAAGAGCCGAAATGACCTATGTTAGACACACACACACACACACAAAGCATGAAAACACACACACACACGAGCCCTGTGCGGGGGCCACTTTTGATGTGCCGTTAGTCCGGGTGCACAGCAATCAGGAGCAGCATGTAGCCCGGGGCTAGCAAGACACCATAAGATCCTGCTACAGCGTGGAGACGATGCGGCGGCGGCGGCGGCGAAGTGAATGTGTGTCGATGGGTGATTTTTGAGGAAAAGCTTCTAAGTGTTTACAGAGAGGATATAAAAGCAGAACGTGGGAGTTTGTCCCTCAGTGGATTTCTGCAATATTTTCATTTTATCTGCTTCAGAGAGACGATGAGCTTTCAACCCTCTGCTGCTGCCGATGGAGCGACTCGGTTTCTCTAAACTGTGGATCTGCAGCTTTGAGTTTTGTTTCCTCGTGTGTCTGGATGTTTGTCTAAAACCTGCTTCATCCTGTCCTTTATGCTTCGTCTATGCGTTTTCCCCGGCGTGTGTTCTCGCCTCGTCTTGACTCTCTAAGCAGGTCTGACTGTGACACAGTTGCCACTAATTACAGATCAGGCCGATTAAAACCTGGAGAGGAACGGGCCAATCAAAATCTCCCCTGGAACCCTCCCTCCACGCCTCGCCCTCCCTCCATCTCTTTTATTTTGCCGTTCGTCACCTTGTCATTACCTCTCGCCCGTCGTAAATCTCTCCCCGCGTCCCGCCGACTTTCAAGCGTTTTAAAGGCGGAGAGACGCACTCAGGATAAAGCCCTACATCTGCTCAACGCCTCAGACGATAAGAGTAAACATGGCGTCCCTCAGGAATGATGCAATAAAGCTATAATGGGAAACTTAACTAAAGTAAAAGATCTAACTAAAGATTCACTGCTGCTGTAAATATCTGCTGCAACGCTTTGAACCATTGGCGACTTTCTTCATGGTACGAACACACACTGTTGTTTTCTGGGTAATAACAGTCTGTATTTATTTAGGGGCCCTGAGGAAACCACAGAAGATGAATAATACGTCAGTGTTGTCTTGTTCTTTGTCCTGTTTTCTGGGCGAGGATGAAGATATATCGTTGGAGATGAAGTCGACCTTCAGTTTTAAGCCAAAGCAGGTTCAACAAAAAGTTTACGTTATTGGCTAACAGTTATTACGTTATCGGTTCAGGACTTTTATTACGTTATTGCCCTATTACATTTCAAAAAGGGCAAATTTATTACGTTATCAGCTGTTATTACATTATTGGCTTCAACAAGGTGATTTTTTTAAATAAAGAAACATGTTTACAGATGTTTTTATTACAGCTAAATGTGATGATGTTTGTAATATTACGACTGGACCTCGCAGGGTTAACACAGGAAACAGGAAGAGGCGAAGCAGCATCAGCAGCTTGGAGAAAAACTCTATAACTGCTTTGATACATTTTCAAGAGGAGGGAAAAATGTCTCCTTTAAACCTTTCATGCATGAATTATGAAAGCCTGAGTCAAGATTTTTTTCCTTTAGTGTTTTTACTTGTCTTCAGGCACGAAAACAACAAATATTCACTTTTTTTAATGTGATTTTTTCAGGAAGTACAGACATGTCAACTTCAGTGGATTTCATGGAATTTAATAGTTATTTGAAATGAAGTTTTCACAAATAAAAGAAGAGTTTTGTTACTTAGATGTCCCTGCACTTCACCATATTTACCTCTAGGTCTTTTCTGGCATAGTTGGAATGACAGGAAGTTCCAGCAGTTGTCGACAAGTGTGACTTCCTGTCGGCCTTCTCTGATTCAGAGGAAGTTTACTTGTGGTTACAACAACTAATCACTGAATATAAGTCAATGGAGGGGGCAGCAGAGAGCACCGTAACCATAGAAACCACTTGGCTCAAAGGGTTAATACAAGTAATTTGATCAAAGGAAGAAGTGACGAAGGATGAAGTTCAAGGAGTTTTCAAACAACGACCAACTTTGCTGTAAAAGTCGGAATCATCCTTTGTTCTGAATTTACCGTATTTTCCGGACTATAAGTCGCTACTTTTTTCCGACGCTTTGAACTTAAACACCGGTGTTTCTCATGTATCAGCAGCACGAAGCTCGTTAGCTTTTTACAAGCTAGCAAGCTCCATGGCGCCGATACATTTAGCGTCGTCACATCAGACCCAGTCAGAGTGGACCACATGAAACTGTTTGAATAAATTCAACAGCAGCTTATAGACAGGTGTGCTCAATAGTCTGGAAAATACGGTAATGTCATCAGATTGACTTGAAGAAAAAATGTATTGACTGAATATTTCATAATTGAAAATTACAAATTTAAATTGAAGTCAATTGGAGCCAGCCTCTAGTGGCCATTGACAGTATTACGCTTTTTTACACTTCAGCATTGGCCTTACTTTAGAGACTTGGTTGCTGCGTCCATTTCTATGTACAGTCTGTTATTCTGCACTCGACAGTAAAAGTAGCATCAGACTCAGTAGCATCAGAGGTTTGCTAACAGTAAACAGCCACCAGAGGGGACTGAGGTCTGCACTATGAAGCAGGATTCGAGGTTAACGATGTAGCTGGTAGGCTTTCTACTGGGGTACGTTACCATGGTAACTAATCAGGTTTTGTTCCAGAATTGAAAGGTGTAAAAGCATCACCTAGTGACCAATCAGTTAATCAGTCTGTGGACTCCACTGACAGTCACAGGGCCTCTGACCAGGACTTACATGAGGCACATGACATTTAAAGTGTCAAAACAACTGAAACATCACTAATTAAACTTAGCAAACAGCAGAGATTGGAAACAAAGCCCTGGTTACCTCCTACAGATAAGATGAATAAAGTCTCTGGCCACCGTCACAGTCAGTGATATTCCTCTGTTAAAAATAAAAACCTCAGTACGTTACAGTTTCAGTTCACAGTGGACTGTCTCTCACCGTCACTGGGACCAGTATCACTTTAAATTCATACCGTGTGGTGTGGAAATGCCCCTCGTTGTTTAAGCACAGGTTCAAAAAGTCACATTCATTAATGCCAAGAGGACGAGGTCAGGTGACTTTAGCACACCATCTGCCATCACAGGGCCCGCATCACAACAAATGGCTTTTTAATTTACTTATCTGTGGTCGGGGGAATTAAAAAAAGGAAAAAGAAATGCTAATTGCCCACATCCTATTTATCACTGCGTCTTTGAAATTATCCATACAAGTTAATTGAGTCCACTTTGGCTCGGCAGCCGGGGACGAATACAGATCTGTGATACACTGTAGAGTAACAGTTTTCCATGTAAGGGACTGTGTGTGTGTGTGTGTGTGTGTGTGTGTGTGTGTGTGGAAAACAGAAAGAAAAAAGAGCAGAAAAGAGAAGATCCAGTCGTCCCTAAAGTAGCTCAGTGAAAAGGTCACTGTGTTTATTACTCGGACACGTGGCTGCTACATCGTGGGGCCGACAGCTGAACAATGCAGCGCACACATCATCCATAAAATGTGGATGTCCAACTCGATTCATTCACTCCTGGTCCTCCCTGTCAAACAGAATCACTTCCTTGACATGTGAATGATGAATCAATGTGCAGCTGTAAAGCCTTTACGCAGCTGCTTATTGATATTTTACAGCTTATACAGTTTGTTTGAAGTGAGATATGGTTCAGTGAAGAGTTTTATGTGGAGTCTGCTGAATGAACTGCAGCAGGTTTGACGTTTGGAGAATTTTAAGATGGACATTACTTCTTCTTCTGACTAGAAACCTTCAAATTCATAATGGCCTGGACTAAGGACAACGTCTTTTTTATTCTAACACTGATTTCTTAGAAAAGTAAAAAGCATTTCTCCAACTAAAACATTCATTTCAATCCCTTTACATTGATGAATACTCAGTCCTATTGTCCTATTGACTTCAATGACCTACACCAAGGACGTGATGTTGGCATCTGTGTTGGTTGTTTGTGTTTTAGCAACATTACAGAAAAAATACTGAACAGATGTCAGTTGCTTTTTATTACAAAAACAAAAATCTGACAATATCCCTGTTGAGGTTTGTGCTCTGAGTATTTTCTAGTTGTTGTTTTCTTTTAATCGTATTTCACTTTCATTAACCAAGTTTTTCTGGTCGATCCCAAAACTTGTGCAGCTGTTAAGTCTTTACTTTTACCAGAAAATCCTGATCACTGATATTAGGTGAATGTTGACCGAGACAACAGCCTTAGTACAGCTGGATTATACCTTGTGCTACTTTCTAGTTCCTGGTTGTTTTCTCCCTGGTTGCATTTTTTTATGTAAAAAAATCATCAATAACACAAATTACCAGTTTTCACAAATAGTTTTTCTTCATCACAGCAAAACACATCACACAAGCACAGAAACTATAGTTAACTTTAACACTTAAAAGACTCATCATATATTAATAACACTCACTACTCTAACAGCATGAGGACGACAAACAACCCACAATGCAACACTCTCTGTTGAAGACTTTGTATGAAACAGCTTTATATTTGAAGACTTGACAATAATGTGTTCACATCAAACACTAACATTTCCTGTGGGAAAAAATATTTTAGTGCAAATAAATAAAAAATAATTTTATGTTCAAGTGGACAAAGAGTCTTTTCACAGGTTGTAGTTGTGATGATTTGTGTGTCAAAGTTGTGATTTGTTTTTACTCATTTTGAAGCCACCGGCCGCTATGCTACAAAACGTTATTGTGTATTTTAGCTAATAGCTGGAAATAAGCTACAATAAGCTGTTTATTGAAAACCCCACAGCATCATACCTGCCCAGCACTAAAAGACAAAGACACAGCTGGTGGAGACCAAACAGGAGCTAAAACTTGTGAGGAATGATGCTGTGTAAGTGACGTAGTCGCTTCCTGTTTGTCAGTTTACTATGTGGACTGGGGAAGAGACAAGGTGCCAGTGCTGTTATTGTTGCCATAGTTTTTACTGCATCTGCTTCAGTGTAATAACTTATTTTAAGTTTGAGTGAAGAAATTTCCTCAGTTAATTTTCAGACATGGATTATTGTTCAGTTTCAATTCATATAAGCTTTTATTTTGAAGTTACATTTTTGAGAGTTGTAAGATACCTCAACAATTGGACACAAACGGACTGTAATTCTCAGCTTGAGGACTTTTCCCTCTTTCACAGCATGTAGTCAACGAGGTAAAATTTTATTGATTTGTGCGAATTTAACTTTGTGAAATGTTGTTTTTACCTGCTGTGTGTGATAAATATTTATGTTAATTTACTGTCCATACCACCTGTGTCTGCTGTGCTTTACTAAAACCAGTTACTGGGTCTTTCTGTGTCAAATCAACCAAGAATTTATCCTGATCTCTCAGATTTGTTTCAAATTTTGGGGAATAATTGAGACACATCAGTAGTGGCCACAACCAGAAATATTTTTGCGCTAAGACTCTTGATTAGTGAGGTACATGCTAACGAACTTTAAGCTAATTAGCGATACCTCACAAATTAAAACCCCCATATCTCTAAAAGTGTAGCACCTAGAGAGCTGATTCTGAGGTTACTGAGAAAAAACTTATAAAATTATATATTTCAAAGATGAACCAAAAATATATATATTTTTAAATATTCCTCTAATTCATGTCAGAGGTGCATCAGGATGTAAACAAACTTCCTTGCACATTTGATGTCGGGGATGCTAACAGTTTCTGACCAGTGGG
>OOFC01048138.1:30488-55488 GCA_900323345.1 Pseudochromis fuscus
CCTCTGACATGAATTAGAGGAATATTTAAAAATATATATATTTTTAAATATTCCTCTAATTCATGTCAGAGGTGCATCAGGATGTAAACAAACTTCCTTGCACATTTGATGTCGGGGATGCTAACAGTTTCTGACCAGTGGGCAATTATAGATGGGATGTCCTTTCGAAAATAAACAAAATTAAACATTATTAAAACAATCTGTGAAGGACAATAAGAGCTGCTCATAATATGGACATATTAAATCTTCCTAATAATCAGAAGAAGCAAAATAAGAGGAGAAAAAGTTAATTTCTATGTTATGAATAGATGTATGGAAATAAAATGTGTGACTCCGAAGCATATCTGTGAACTGAAGTCATGTGGTGGTCATCAGTGTGGCCGATGTTGTCAGAAACTCCACCTGATCACTTTGTTTACATGTGCTCCAGGAGACAGGGAGGGATTTAGGGCATCGAGCGAGGAGGATAAAAGCACCAGAAAATTGGCCACAGGCTGAGTGGATGTACAAGAAACAGCAGATGTGTTGGAGTGAGGGTTGGGGTTATTTACCAGAGTCAAAGTGACACATGGAGAAAGTGACACTGAGAAAGTGGCACTTAGGATGTGAGAATGGGATCAGCTCTCTGAAAAGGTCTTTTCCAGAGCTCGATGTGCGAGGTCATCTACACCCGGCCTCGGTGACACCCCGTGTACCCGTCATGTTTGTTCTTTTCTGTCCCCACTGTGCAAGGCCAACGCAACCGGGCTTACGTGGCTCAGTAACCATAGCGACAGATGTAGTGTACAAGATGCTACAGGCTGTTAGTTAAAATAACATGATATAGTGATGCTGAAGGCTGCAGCGTGTTAGTTTTTTAACAGATATTTTATACACTTTATGCTGTTGTTCTTGGATTATATTGAAGCGTGTTTACAGGATTTACTGCACCTCCTCCACCAACTTCACTCATTTGAAAAAGCTCGATGAAGCTGATGTCAGCAGCTGGTTAGCATTAGTTTAGCATAAAGACTTAAACATGGAGGAGCAGGGTTTCAATTTCATGAAAAGTTTATTTCATCAAGAGAGAATTAGACTCAAAATTAAACAATTATTAACTGAAAAAAGGAATCATTAGCCACATGTTTTATCGTCTTAAAGTCCACCTGAAATACCTTTTTAATCCTTTTAGATCACATCACTGGTCATATTGTTCACTTACTTAACAAAGACATTTTCTATTTTTATATCAAGGTTCAATCACATTATTCCTTTGACTTCGTCATGTTTCCCAGAGCAATTTCAACCCACAGTGCTACTACATCCACCTGTTTTCTACTATCTACATGTCCTGTTTTTACTGAAAGTAACTCTAATATACTGTTTCAGGTGCACTTCAACTGGACAATCTGGTTATTCTTCACCCATCATTCAGCTATAAAACACAACAACCTCAGTCACACCTGTAACTCAATCCTCCTGGTTACGATTACCTATGGCTGGTTATGTCCATAAGTTAGCAAAACTCAGGTGTACTTCACATCCTATTTAATTTATTTAATTATAAACAGGAAACTCCATCAGAGGGAGAAAAAGCTGTTAAAACTGTGGCACAATATTTAGTGTGGCTGCCACAGACCTGCAGGGGGCAGTGTGAGTCCACAGACTAATGTTTTGTCTTTTAGGGCGGCTGTGGCTCACGTGGTCAAAGTGGTCGACTACAAATCCTACGACTGGTGGTTTGATCCATGACTCCTCCTGTGGACATTGGTCCATGTCCATCAAACCCCAGTTGCCTGATGGGGCTGAGCACAGACTTCATGTAGAAACTGACAACGCAACCAGTTCTAAAAAGTGAAGCCAATGCAGACGTGCAAAAAGTGCTATACCACTGATGGCCACTAGGTGCTGGTTCCAAGAAACTCCTTTTCAATCCTGAAATACCCAATCAATACATTTTTCCACAAGTTACTCTGATGAATGACCTGGTGGACCATCTGAAAATCATTTCATCATGAAGGAGATGTTAGGATCAGAAAGAGGAGGAGTTAGTTTGATCAGCAGGTCTGGTCCCAACCAAACTGGACCTGAACTCCAGTCTTCACAAACCAGCAGGTGGCGCCACTTTAGCTTCATCCATTCTGTATAGAGTCTATGGCACTGAGCTGGATGAGCTAGTGGCAGTTTGTTGCAGCAGCTCTCACTCTAAAAAAAAAAAATTACCAACTTTGATCAATAAGGAATAAAAGCAACAAAAAACCAACACTGTTAATATGCAAACATTGCAAACAGTCGCTTCTAACACAAGCTGTTGGTCAGAGTTAGTCAGCCGGATGCCAGATATAAAGAAAACCGTGACTTCAAACACATCCAAGCTCCATCAAAGAAATCGTGACCACAAGCACAAGCTGAGATAACAGCCGTGTCTGAGACGGTGCATGCTGGGTAAAATACAACAGGCTGTTCAGGTCCAAAATGTCAGCTGGATGTCTCCTGCTGATCCATGTGCTGTTACACTGGACCCTCTCAACTGGAATCGAAGAGTTGACCTCCATCTCTGAGCTGCTGCAACACAGGTCTGTGACCTATCATTTTATTCACCAAAATAAAAGCTCCTGACGCCTCCCCAGCAACAAATCACACAAACTTAACACATGAAGCTCCTCGTTATTATGCATCGATTGTAGCCATATGGCAGCATCTTGCCGCCACAGGCCACTTTCCAAACAGCGTCACAGGAGCCGGGCCTCAGAAAAGAGCCGATGGGGAACATGGTGCTCATCAGAACCAACAAACAACCCGTCCACTGTACACATGAGACAATGTGGATTACACAAGTCCTCGTATCTCTCTCCTCCGCTCAAAGTTTCAACCTTCAAATGTAATTTATATTCATGAGGACATGCTAATGAATTCTGTCTTGACCCCTTTGTTACTGTAGGTCAGCAAGTGAGAGACAATCAGCTGAAAAACAGGCAGGATTTCCCCCTCGCTGCAACAAAAAGTAACGACCACTGTCCGCCCTTTGAATGGTTTGTGGTTTCTTTATGCAGATGCACTTAAATCACAGTCAAGTACTTAGGTCATGTGACATCACTCATAATTTGTATCAGAATCCAAAATGGCCGCCTACATAAACAAAACACTGGTCATATAGTGAGTGTTTTGTTTAATCCCATTTATTATATTTTGTTTTCAAATCAATTGTTTTGAACTTTCTTGTTTTAAAAATATAAATTACTTTTTCCCAAATCCCTTTGAAAAGCTGGTGAACTATAGGAGACAGCGTCAAATGCATCCGGGCAAAAATATGTTCCCGGAGTGTAAATGAAAAATGTAAATCATCGTTTAAATTGTGTAATCTTAGTCTAGATGTATAATAAAGTAGCAGTTGAATTATTCTACAAAAATATATATTAAACTGAATGCTGAGTGAAAATAACCAAAAATATGATTTCAACATATTAAATCTTGGCTGGACTAAATGTTTGACACATAAAAGTGGAAGATTTTAAATTACAGGAATAATATGACATCAATAAACTCATAATAATATTAGTGATAATTAATAATTTATCATTAATTTAGATTAAATAGTTGCATGTGTTAGCAACATTACAAATAAACTGAAAGCATCTTTTTTTCTCTTCTTCTTCTTCTTTTTTGTTGTTGCAGGGAGTGTTCATCATCCACAGACTGTTTGATAAATGAAGCAACCAGGTCTCAAAGTGAAGCCAATGCAGAAGTCCAAAAAAAGGCAATACCATCAAGGGCCACTAGATGCTGGCTCCAACTGAGTTCAGTTCAAAACTCATCATTTTCAATCCTGAAATATTCAGTCGATACATTTTTTCCACAAGTTATTCTGATGTCATTAACTAAAGTCAGCTCTTCCTGGATCATCTGAAAATCATTTCATCAAACATGAAGTTGAGTCTCATAAACACTGGATGACATCCTCAGGTTCAGAGGTCAGACTGGCTTCCTCACTTCTGGCTTAAAAAAACAATACGTTGTAGCTTCGTCCAATCAATAAACAGGGATTATAGAGGCAGCTTCTGTGAACGTGTTTATTGGTTGGCTGAGAGTATTTTTATAATTGTATGTTTGTATAATGAGGCTCAAGGCTGTGAGAAAAAACATAATCATACATATCAGCATTTTTTTTTATGTAAACCAGCAAATAATCAGAAAGTTTGATGATTGATTGTGATTCTGAATGATCTCCAGATCTGCTACCAGCACATTCATGTGATGGATCATGTTTAATCTCACGTACAGATTTCCTGGAGTTGAATCCTTTCATTGAAGCAGCTTCACCTGCACCATGACCAGAGGGAAGCAGCTACACTCTCCAGAGACCTGCTCCACCCTCTGGGTTGAACCATCGTGGAGAAGGATTCATACTGCAGCAGCATAATGAGTCAAACACACCTCACAGCTTTGAAGACCACTGACTGACTGACTTCCTCCACAGCCTCCTGACCTCCAACCTCCATTCATGAACATTTATGGAGACACTTGTAAACTGAGAAAGTCACGAGAGCATCATGCAGAGTCCACACAGCTGTCACTAAAACACAAACTTGTGGACTAATGAAAAATAATTTAAAACATGCAAAGTGCAGTCGGACCTCTGGACTATGAAGAGATGCATGTGCCACTCAGACCATGCTCTTGATTTTAGCATCATCAGCTTTTTAAATGATGTCATTATGAAACATGCTGCACACAGATTGAACAGCCTCCCTGATTATTTTTAAATGTGACTCCACTTTCAAATCTAATCTAAAAACTCTGCTCTGCTCCTCTTCCTCTGGCTGTTACTGACTCATTTTCTTTATTGCATTTGAGGAAACGTACAATTTATTCTTTAACTACATTTGCATTTCTGGTGACATGATGTTTGTCTATTGGTATTTTATGCATCTTTTTAAACCTAATTTTTGTTCCGTTGTCTTCACTCTTCAATGCTGTTGTCATGCATTGTTTTATTTATGCCTATAGGGTTTTGTAGGTTGTATCTGACCCTAATTATCAGCTGTTAAGGGACTCTACAGACACCACTTATCTGTACATTTATCAGATCATAAACCAATCTGAATCTGCAGGTTTCCTCAGACCTGATTGATCAATAGTGAGATGATTTACATTTATAATCTGAGGGAGAAAATGGTCTAGAAGTGACCCTCACCTCCAATGTCCGGCCGCAGCTTCCTGTCATATTCTTTCAGTAGATTATTGAGTATTTCCGTGGCGTCGGTTTCCTGGGATTTAGGAGCCAGCATCTGGTTCACAGTGACATCCTCGTAGTCCTCCTCCTCGTACTCGATTGTTAGAGAGCTACAAAGGTAAAAGAAATGAGAAAAGGTGGTTGGAAAACTGCAGGAGCACTGACAGTAGCAGAGCCACACGGCGCAGTCTGCGGAGTGGATGCACAGAAAACACAACGTCAGTGTCACTTTACTTAAAAACTTAGCGCCGCGCGTAAAGTTTTGCTTCTTATGATCACATCCCCAAAACGCAACATGCGCCTTTTTTTTGACTTGCTCTGCGTGAAGGTTTGAACCGAGCACTCACCAGGTGTGCAGGACTGACAGAAGTAAGACATAAGCCAGTGATCTGGTCGTCATGTTTCCCGCTGGAGTGGAGATGTTGTGAGAGGACGGCGCGTGTCGGTGTGAGTGCGCGGACGCGGCGGTCACAGCTGCTCAGAGGAGGACGCGAAGGGACGGCGCCTCATAGTTCCTGCAGAAACCTCTCCCATTGTTCCAGGCAAGCGTTTTCAAACAGATCCCTCCTCACTGTTGTTTTTTTTAGGACGAAGGAGCAGCTTGGACAAAGGTGGCAGTTCCTCGATTGCGGACGCTGCCAGTGTTTTTACGCAGGTGCGCACACTGTGAGCGCGTGCACCCAAAGCCCCTAATTCATCAAAAAACTCCTCTGTGGCTCAGTCTGCGTCACGACACTTTCTTAAGGACTACTTTGCAGTTCTGCTCTTCCACCTGCACAGAAAGACTTTTTGTTTAGCTTCATGTTTCTTCCCTCTTTCCTTATTAATTACATGCAGGCTGTGCCAAACAAAGACACAACACACCTGTTAACTGGAACTGCTGCAGACCAAAAATTAAAAAGTCTGTGGAATAATGTCATATTTATAATTTCATGTAAATGCAGCTTCATGTAAGAGCTGCAATTATTTTCAGTTCCAGTTCTGTTCATTGTTTTGTCAAATTTTGTTAGATGCTTGTTTGGCTGCTTCTGGGATGTGGGTTATTTTTCAGTGCTCTATTTAAATGATTAATTATTACAGGTCACTGTTTTGGATTAATCGGTATTTCACCAGTGCCAGCAAACAGTAACAATGCGAAATTTGCCTGTTTTGAACAACCAAAACCATCCTAAATATAACTAGAAAAGCACTCTGAGAGCGCAGACCTCTGCTAAGCACTGTTAAGGCCAATTCATACTTTCCGCGTCCGCATGTGCGCGTTGGTGCGCGAGGGTCCGCCTCACGTAAATCTCGTCATAGAACACGTCAGCAAGTGCTGAGCGGACAGGCGCGGAGGAGTCCGCGTGCAGCTCAAAAAATGTGACCGCGTCGCCTGGGCGCGGAGGGCGCGAGCAACTGCGCATGTGTAAAAATCAATAGAAGTAACTCCACTGCGCGTGCGCCAATTATGTCAGCATGGACGCCTTCAAGGAGAGACTTTGCCAGGAGAATCCTTCAAAAAATTCCTGGATCCAGATGGTGATCCGGATCACTTCCAAAATGTAATCATTTGTTCCTTATCCCCATCTGGACAATCCCTGAAAATTTCATCCAAATCCATCTGTAAGTTTTTGAGTTATTTTGGAAACCAACAGACAGACAGACAGACAGACAGACACAGCCTAACCTCCTGGCGGAGGTAATAAAATGTGAAGTTACACACTGAAAGATGCTGCTAAATATGAATGGATTATCTAACTGTTGGTTAAATTAACCCGGCATGTAGTTAGTTCAGGATTTATCCAGTTCTTGGTAAAAAAAAAACAATCCAGCATTTTTGTGCTGTTTAGTAGGCAAGATAAAAAAATCCTCATGAAGAGATTTTTATTTCCAAACTGGAAATGATAATTAATTGATTTTCAAAATAACCGCCGGTTATTTTTTCATCGATTTTCTAATTTATTAATTGATTAATAGGTTACAGCTCTTTGGTGTTGCTGCTTGTGATGCACCTGTCACACCCTCTTTGGGTTAGTTGTCACACATTCATTTGAAGGCTTGTATATCAAAGTGCTGCAGGGGCCTTTTAACGCTACCCAATGCTACTAATTGGCCTACAGCCCCAGACAGTATGAAGCCGCCTTTTGTCATTTTAATTGAATGCCCATGACGTGCTGTGTTTTTATCGTCTTCCTCCTGTGATGATGGGATTTATTTATATTTATTAACACTTAACGGGGTTCTCCACTGGGTGCTGTCCTTCTGTAACCTTGGTGGTCTCACATGATTTGAAAGAAAAAAGGAAAAAGCTCAGATCTCCACTTTTAATCTCCACTGTGGGTGGAGCTCCAAAAATCATGCATCCCACATTTCCCATAAAACACCTTTGTCTATTATTACTTCCTCTTTCTTTAAAAGCCTCCAGATTGCAGCACATGCAGACTTTCTGTCTCTGCTGAGACATCACCTGAGTTAAATTATTGGAGAGTCCTTTTAAAGAAAACTCGAGGTCCAGTAGAGTTACCACAGACCGTATATTAAAGCAGCCACCAGGTTACAGAAGTGCAATACCACCAATGGCCACTAGATGCTGGCTCCAGAAAACTCTGCATCCAACTGACTTCAATTTAAAAATCCTCATTTTCATCATTCATTCACCAAAATAAAAGCTCCTCAAAATAAAAGCTCCTTTCATTTTCCCAAAATACTCAGTCAATACATTTTTCCACAAGTCGTTATGGTGTCATCACTAAAGTTAATTCTTCTCAGTGATCCGGTTCATCTGAAAATCATTTCATCATTAAGTTGATTTTAGGCTTCAAAAAGTGGAAGATTAAGGGGCGGGGTTAGTTTGATTGACAGGTCAGGTCTCCAGTGATTCACAGGTGGTTTGGAGGCTGATTCACTGAACTCCAGTCTCATACACAGTGTACCACCTCCTCACTCCCCTCTGCATATCCAAATATGGTCACTTTTGGCTCCAAAAAACAAACAAACCCAACAACAACAACAACAACAAAGTTTTTTTTATTATTATTATTTTTTTATTTTCTGGAGCCAGAAGTCACCGTGTGGACTCCACGCTCCTGGCTTCAAAATGTGGGTCCACAGATCAACGGGTGGCATCACAGTGTCTACGTCGATCTGTCATGTAGCGTCTAATGCAGTGACAGTAGTAAGAAATGACACAGGTACCACATGCTGTATTTAAGGCGACCTCCTGTCAGGATTATGAAGTGGTTTCTTTCAGCAGCTCCTAAAGGGTCAGTCTGGTGTTTTTTTCTTTCTGTTGATGTTGTTTTCAGAGAGTAACGCCGCGGCCTGCAGGCCCTTCAAGGCATCGATTTCAGGTGAATGGACAGTTGTGTGTGAGTAATGGAGGAACACAAAGGACAACAGTCTCCTTGCTGGTATAAATAATCCCCAGGTGTCACCATGTTTCACAAATCTGCTTTCATTTACTGAGGAGTGTGTCCGTCCAGCATCAGGACCAGTCTGGCTCTGATGGATGAAGCTGCTGCAGCCACAGTCCAGTGCTGCTAAACCTGTAGTTTAACGCTCACTGTGAGGCTCTGAGCTCGTCTGCTGTCCTGCTGCTGAGGCTGGCTGCTGTGGCCCTCCAGTGGTGAAGCAAAGAACTGCAGGAGAAACAGAGCAGTGGAGCAGCTGTGTCCAAACAAACAGGACATACATCATCATCATCAGCATCATCATTGTCATAATTCTGCTGTTTGTTTACCACTGAGTCATGTGCTGCCAAACACAAGAAATAAAGACTTGACATGAATAAATTGATGGTTTTTATAACCTCTTTTTGTGGCATAAGTCGACTAATTAATGGAATAATTCATTCTGAAAATTCAATAATTCAGTTTTATTGTTTTTACCCAGCATTTTGTTGCTTTCATATAGTATTTTGTTGGGATTTTTACCCAGCATTTGTTGTTTTACTTGGTATTTTGTTGTCATTTACTTTCTTGTATTTTTTTTTTACCTATTATTTTGTTATTTTTACCCAATGCTCCCCTATGTTTTCCTTGAGCACATTAATTCTATATTAGAGTCAATCAAATAAACAGATTGTCCAAGTGTTTAATTGTTGCATGAACTGTACTGAGCCACATTCAGCCTGTAAAGTATCGACTGCTGTAAATGCATCAAGCCAATATATTTTCACACTGTTCTTCTTTTTCCTGTTTTTCATGAGACTTTAGTGACTCCAGCTGGATATCGAATGCAACACACTCAGATATAACTGAACAGCAGCAGTTTATGTGAATGTGATGTTGAAACGTGGATCTTTTCAGGTTTAATTACACTGTGTGTGAAGTTTGTGGAAAGTAGAATACAATTTGTTGTAAACCACATTTTTTGACAGAATTTATATTGTATTTTTAATGCTAAGAAAAATTCAAAGACAAATACTGCAATTACAAATGAGTAAAAACAGCTTATTTACTTTATTACAGGGACAAGTCGCCTATTTAGCATCTTAACTTTTATTAATGAAGAGGCAAAATACCACCACCACTACTAAAATTGAATTATTTGTTCCTTGGTTAATAAACTATCTCTAAAAAATAAATCTAGGTCTGTTTATATGTTTTTATGTATTGCTGCCAACAGACAGACAAGCAACAAACAGTGCAGGTAAAAGTGTCTTGGTGAATGTAAAAAATGAAAAACCTGCTCTTCAAACAGACAATCAGGTTTCCAGCCGTCACCTCACACAACTGTAAATATATATATAATAGTGTGAGACTAAACACTGTCTATAATATGAACTAAGCTTACGTGATGTCACCACATGATTTGTGGATTCACATTTTGAAGACAGGAGTTTGACACTTGAAGCCAGAAGTGACCATATTTGGACATTAAGGGAGGAGTGAAGGGGCGGGTCTGACCCTTGAACCCAAAGTCACGTCACAATGGGGCCGTTTCTCAATACAAAGTCTGTACTCGTGTACTTGGCAAGAGTGTACTTGACTCCACTTAGGTTTGTTTTTAATCTGTACCTGAATCTGTGTATATATACACATTAAAATACTGTGGACAATATCTGCGTTTGTTTTTATATTAACCATAAAATGTTAACAAAAGCAGCTTAGGATAAATGTTATACAGGTTCCTGTGTCTGAAGTCTCTGTGGAAAGTAGTAGTTGGAAGATCAGTAGAAGTGGGAGATGGATCGAGTGGTGGTTGCTGTTATGTTATTTTCACTGTCCACACAAGTCTGGTCTGATGCAGGCTTGATAATGAAGAAGGAGCGAGAACACATCTGGGTATTTCATGCGTTCTCGGCCAGATGTGTACTTTGACTAGGAACAGTACTCCGTCTCCAACTGATGACGTTTCACAAGTACACAAGAACGCAAGTACGTACAAGTACACATATTGAGAACCGGCCTGTGTATGAGACTCGAGTGCAGGTCTGGTCACACGGGGGAACGACCTTGTCAATCAAACTAACCACGCCCCTAAATCTTCCTCTTTCTGAATCCTGATATCTCCTTAATGATGAATGATTTTCAGATCACTGAGAAGAAGATTTGACTTTATCTAATGACATCAGAATGAGTTGTGGGGAAAATATATTGACTATTTCAGGATTGAAAATGACCTCTGCTGAGCTGAAGTCAATGGGAGTGTTTTGGAGCCTGCGCCTAGTGGCTGTTGGGAGCGTTACACTTTTTTTGCACTTCTGCATTGACCTGACCTTCGAGACCCGGATGCTTTGTCCATTTTATCATGGAGACCAACAAAAGTACATCAAACCATTTCACCTGGATTCTCTCAGTGTAACATTTGTGATCGTGTACTACTTTAAAATGTACACAAAGCTCCAGTAAAGACCTTCTCAACCTTTCCTCTGACCTTTGAAGTATCTTCTTTATCAACTATGCATCAGTGCACTCAGATCTCAGGTCTGCTTGCTGCATGTTTCATCAAATATTTACAGTGACAGTTTGTAAAAGTCTTACCTTCTGTGTTTGTATGAGGATGACATGAGAGCTTCCTCCAGTCACCACATTAAAGTGCACAGCGGGCACTGATAGCAAGGGAGCAGGAAGTTGTTCTGACAGCAAAGCCTCGGTTTGGTTTTCTTCTTGTTCTCCAGATGATGTGGAGACGACTTTTAAAAACAACATCCCAAAGAACAGGCTGAATAATCACACATCCTGTTTTTATGGTCTTGTTTTAGTGCCGTGGACGCTCTTCTCCTTGAACCCTCTTTAATGATGAGAGCTTTTATTTTGTATTTTCATATTTCTTTTCCGTTTTATCACTTTGCTGTCAAACGTGGGTTTTCATCCTTTTGCCTGGCACTTTGTAGCTGCTGTTTATAGAAGCGCTGCATTAATTTAGGAAAGGCTTTTATTACCCACGTGCAGCTTGGAGGCTGATCAACTAATGAACTGTTAAAGAAATTACAGTTCTCTTCTGTAATGGCTCAATATTCTGCAGTGTAGTGATTCAGTGTCGTCTGAAATGACCCTGACGGTATTTTATTTAAACGTAAAAGAAAGATGAGGTCCGTTTGCTCTACAACATTTTACATGGTGTGATGTGACAGTACTTTCTCTGTGCAGGGTGAAGGCAGAGTCGCACTCGCTGCTGAAAGTGCACGCTCAGCAACCCACGCATCAAGTTACATGAGAGAGCTGCACATATGGGCTGTAGATGGTTTGTATTCTGATAAAGTATCTGCAGCATGTGCCTGAACATAAGGTGCAGCCAGAGTCTTTACACCGCTGCTGACCAAGCAGTTCACCAGACATGTCTCAGAGACGCCGTAATGAAAAACTGTTTTTCAACTTAGTGATGAGAAACGCTGAGAGAAGATCTTCTGCTGCTGTCCAGACGTCCTACCTGACCTGTGCTGAGTCTGAGACCCACAGACAGGTCTCACAAATGAAGCCAAGTGCAAAAAAGTGCAATACCCCACATGGTCACTAGATGCTGGCTCCGAAAAACTCTGCCTCCCATTGACTTCCATTCAAAAATCAATGATCTGGTCCATCTGAAAATCATTTCATCATTAACTTTAGCTATTAGGCTTCAAAAAGAGGAGGATTTAGGGGCATGGTTAGTTTAAGTGACAGGTCTGGTCTCCATCGACTTACAGGTGGTTCAGTGGGTCATTGATTTTTTTTTTATTAATTAAATAAAAACAGATAAATGATTCTCTGCATTGAGAAATATGAAAATACTAAATTACAAAAAATATAGTTTTTTCTACTGATATGATTATTTAAATAATGCTAATAAATACAAGAAATAACTTGCAATGAAAGGATTTTATATTTTTAAACATTTCTAAAACAATAAAAAAAACACCAAAAAAGGCACAAAGTGAACACTGCTGCCCTCTTGTGGTGAAACACTATCTTGTTAAAACATTAATCCATGATTGAAAACTTGTGTTGTTCTGATATAAGAGGAGATAGAAAATAAGATATGAAGATAGAAAATAAGATATGAAGATAGTAATAACTAGAAAACACTAAGAGAGTAAAAAACCTTCATGAAGGTATATTCAATATCTGATCCTGGTTGAATCACATTGTACACATCACCATTGTGCTTGTGTGTGTGTGTGTGTGTGTGTGTGTGTGTGTGTGTGTGTGTGTGTGTGTACGAGTGTAGATTTTCAACAGAATCCAGTGAGATGGGACAGAATTATTAATTTTGAGATAAACTATATACAGTCTATGGATAAAACATTTCACTGTTTTGAGCTTTCACTCCCACTGTGGTTTTGTTGCCCCCTACTGGTTCTCTGTTGCCAGTGTCTTCGTAAAAACAAGACAGTTTTTGTAAGTTAGCAACAATTTAAGGTTCAGGAAAACACTGTGAAAATAAAGTGCTGATAGTGCTGATAAATAGTGTGCCACTTCAAACACACACACACACACACACACACACACACACACTGCTGTGATAGTGATGTGTTTGTGATTAATCTGAATTTTGAGATTTTTTTTAACCTGAAAGATGAAAAAAATAAAAAATTAACATGAGTAACCACCAATGACAGATATCCATGATTGGACCCTGGGAAATAACTGAGAATAAAGGGAATCAACACAAATTGATGAACTCAGATAATAATAATAATACATTCATACTTCTGCAGTATTGTTAAAGAAAAGCATGTTTTTTTACTCCATACATAGTGTGTGTGTTTTGATGAAGCATTTTCCAGCTTCAATCTGCTGCAACATTGCTCAGAGCGACCACTTCTTGTCAGTGTGTAAAATGTGTGTATAAAGGTCAACAAGCAAGAGCACATTCTGATAGCGTGGAGTGTGTATTGATGTGTAGAGCTGGATAAGAGAAGGATGGTCCTCTCCACCGCCGTGGACTCTAACCCATCTCTGCTTCTGCAAGCCGTGCACTGTGATTGATGTCATTTGGTGCCATCGCTGACAGCTTAATTTGGCGTAGAGCACGGGCCCGCTGAATGGGAAAAGCAACTTAAATGGAGCTAAATCCTTGACAAACAGATGTGAGCCAGATGTTGCTGCCACAGAGACCCCCAAGATGGATTTAACTGTAGAGGTTGCATGATCTGGATGTGCATGCGTATAATCAAAGGAGAAAACAGCACGTGCGGACCGTTGTTCCATCAAGCAAGATTAAGCCGGCGTTTTATCACGTCCACTGCATAAATGCATCTAAATATGTCCACTGGGCTCGTACAGTATCCAATGAATCCTGCTGGATCTTCACTGTGTGTTTATGTGGATGGGAAACTGATTAAACATGGTGATCTGTGACAACTGCATTCATAAGATGCCATAAATGTCATGCCACGATGGACATGATAAAGGCTTTTCATGTTTCTATTTGAGCATTAAAAGCAGACTGATGGACTCAGTGAAGCTTTATTGGTTCATAACATTTAAGAAAAAAGTTTTAATAGTGACACAGGTTTCTGCATTGTTATCTGCAAAGGCCTTTAACAGAAAAATCAAATAAATACATTAAATATGATCAGAGAATACTGTGCTTCTAAAGAGGGAAGGGTGCGGCTTAAATAACTGAGAGTACAGCCAAATAGATTCAAAAAAGATTACCCCCAAAAGGATGAAATCTGGATAAAAAGATATCAACAAAATGAGGGTCAGGTGGTGACACATTACCAAGAACAGAAGTCATTATTTATATGAGCATTATTTATTGCTTCAGATATTTGCATTTAAAGAACAGCTCGTATCTAAAATTCACTTAAATGTAATTACACAATACAACGTAATAATTAAACGGTGTCAGGCCACGCAGGCATAAAGTCACATGATCACATTCAGACTGCAAAACTAACTCTGCTGAAGTGAGTGTAGTGCATGCAGCTGTTGTCGTGGGCATCGGGTAAAAAAAAGGTTATATGATGACTGTAAGAGCGCGTTAATTAGAGATTCAATGGAAACTACTTTGAGGGAAATGCACTTATTTACTTTTGATGAGAAGATGATACCACTCTCATGAAGCCAGGAGCTGGAGGCTGGTTAGCTTAGCTTAGCTTAGCTTGTGGTAAAAAAGAAAACACACCTTCCAGCGCAAATTACCACACAAACCCAGGCCATGGCTTTAGGTTAGGTGCTGGTTATCTTCCTGGTAGTGACATCAGGGGCTTCACCTGATCACATTCTAACTTAAGTAAGTTTGTATTTAAAAAGGACAAAGTAAAGTTTGCTGGTATTGCTGGTAGTATTGCTGTCTTATGTAAACTAGCTAACAAAGGATTCAGTACATGTTTGGGAGTTTATCCATCTCTCTTGTGTTGGATTTTTATTCTATTACATTTTATTTCACCCAAAACAGGATGTATAGGCGGGACAAAACATTTGGAGCAGTTTGATTGGACCATTGAAACATATCGAAACGCCATAGCTAGTGAGCTAACTTTGTTAATATATACCGTATTTCCCGGACTATTGAGCGCACCTGTCTATACTCCGCTCCTGTCTATAAGCCGGTAATGAATTTATTCAAACAGTTTCATGTGGTCCACTCTGACCGGGTCTGATGTAACGAGGCTAAATGTATCGACGGCACGGAGCTTGCTAGCTTGTAAAAAGCTAACGAGCTTCGTGCCGCCGATACATGAGCCACGCCGGTGTTTAAGCCGCAGGGTTAAAAAGTAGCAGCTTATAGTCTGGAAAATACGGTAATTTACATACTCTGTTACTAGATAACATCAGTACTATTTACTAACTACAACACTCTTCAATCTAACTACTGATCACTACTCCAGCTTCTCTGCTCTCTGTTTGTGTTTCCTGGTGCTAACAGCAGGTTGATTGACAGGTGGATGGAGAGATACTATTGGTTGAAACTGCTCTGAGCAACATGATGAAAGTCATCTACCAGGAAGTAAATGTGATTGAACTTTCATATAAAAGCAAAGAGTACGACCAGCAATGTGATCTAAAAGGATTAAAAACTAATTTTTCATTTCAGATGGACTTTAAATGAGGACGTCTCGATCTTATGAGTTTAGATTTGCCTGTTTCCAGCACCTCCACCGTCCCTGGATGTGGATGAAACATTCAACTGATGCTGTCACTGATCTTTTGAAAATCCCCCACCGATCAGGAACAAACAAAAGATTTACAGTTTTTATTGGTAAGTACATATTTTTTTAAACTACTAGTTTCATCTTTTCTAACAATTGTGGCTAACATATGCTATTTCGAATCATTTATAAAAATCTTATTACACCCTGACACTCCCCCACTTTTTAATCAACCAAGTGACGTCAAATGCAGTTTCCCTTTAAATCATATGAATCCAGTGAAGTAACAGTAACTTGCAGACAACAGAAGCAGGCTAACTTCCTCTTTCTGTTCTAAGCTAGACTGAAGTCATTAGCCTTTAGCTTCATATCTGCTGTAAAACCAGAGTGGTACAAATCCTCATTTATCTCTCACCACGACAGCAAATAAGCACATTTCCCAAACTGTGGAGCTGTTTCTTTAACTTATCACTATACCGTTTGATGTAAATCCATTTTTGCCCAAATCCCTAAAAGTATTTTAAAAACAATGTGCTTCAAAAATGATACTGGTGCAATAAACGTAACATGGTGACTTTCTTTAAGTTAAAGTCAGTCTCTTAACTACACAACGAAAAAGTGATTCGGCGTTCAATATTTATCAAGAATATTTGCAAGTTATCATCAAAGCTTATAGAAACATCAAACTTATCTAAAAGAAAAAAGTCAATGTTTTAAAAAAGCGTTGTATATTCTGTCAAAATTGCGAAAGCTCAAGCTACTCGGCTCATTTCTCAATATCCAGTCAATGAAGCACTAGACTAGAGTAACACAGCTGCTGTATATGCATTACATAGAAGCTAACCTTACTGGCTTAGTGGTGCTTTTCTAAAAGCAGGGTATATATACATGTTTCTTAGACTACTACCATACTTACATACATACAGGTTTCTCATCTCGGTGACTCGGAAACAGAAGCTGCCACTACCACTTCCTGTTTAACCTCCACATGAACAGAAACGCAACAAACCAGTCGCCCTAAATCCAGAAAAGTAGCAGAAACAAACAAAGACTTGACTAATAAATTAAAGGTGTAAAACTGGCTTCTGAAAAAAAGTAACTGCAGGAGATTTCAGTGCATTCGTAATGAGTCATCACACTCTGAAGGCAACACATTTAGCATGGCTATTCATCTGCTTTTTACAAGGAAGCAAAGTTCCATGTGCCCGGGTCCAGCTTTGGACCTCCGGCCCATTTATACACCAGGCGAAGAGTTTCCAAAGTTAAAAGCCGGTTGTGAGTAATAACACAGTAAAAATGTTGTTTTGCATAGCATTTGGCCTCATTGTACCATCAACTACCATAGACTCAAGAGGAAAATATAAATGCCAAATGCTAAAATTGTTTAAAATAAATCTGAACTCTAAAATGTGATGAATAAAAGTCATACGTGTGCAAACTCAAGGCAAACATGGTCAAATATTCCTGAAGCAAAACACATGCAATGTTATCAAAAACAACAAAAATCAAACACCTATGATACAAGGACTAAGTGCTTGGCATTGTTTTTGATTGCGATCCAGTTATGAAATCCTGAAGTTGTTGTCAGGAGGATAAAGGTCGCGCAGCTTAAACAGCTCCTTTGATCACCGGCTCCCGGTTCAGATACGTCGCCCAGTAGACCAGGTTGAAGGTCCCAAACAGCACCGGGAACACTATCCTGGACATCTTGTCGATCTTGCTCACGCTGTTGTAAGTCTTTTTGGGGTCTGGGGCCTTGGTTTCGGAGGGTTTGAGTTGGACGGCCGTGCTGTTTGAAATGGTCGAGATGGACGCGTCCTTCGTGAGGTTGGTTGTGTAATTCACCCCAGCTGAACAGGTGTTGTTGGGCTTCTTCGACAGAGCTAATGGGTCTTTTTTCTGTGGAGGAATAATAAAAAAATGGATTCAAAGTGTGGACGGCAACAAAAAAATAGAAGCACTGCTGCACATTCATCATTCACCATAATAAACCAGGTAGTTAATAGAGCACACGTCATACACAAGAACACAAGGAGAACAATGAAAGACGACCAGTGAAAGTCGAAGGTAGGGATCAATGGCTACCGGCAATAATGAACTGGCACCGTGCCCCAACAGCAGGGAATTTATTGATCCACAATTTTAAAGTTCCTCATCTTCCCTAATTCATCTCTTACTTTATTATCATGTATGACATGGACTTATTTACTGCTCCTTTCATCTCCAGCCCACTATAACTCACAGGACAGAATTAATAGAGTAGAGAAGAAAAGGCAAATCCTGAGCCCACAGTTGGGTTTTGAAGCTGCCAAAAATTATGCTGTTGCTTCTCCCAGTTTTTCCCCATTAAAGCTAAATCAACCAGTTTAACTAGAAAACACTCAGAGAGCACCCACCTCCACCAAGCAATAATCCAGCTGTACTTTCATACATTGTAAGAGGTGTGGATTTTATGGGATTTGGGTTTTTTTGGGCAGGATCTCATCCTCAGATATTGTTTTAAATTTCATCTTTTTTCCCTTTGGTAATATCTTGTCTCTCAAAAAAAAAGAAATGAGATCTGTTAATAAGTTTAGTAACATTTTTAACAAACAACCAAACCAACAAAAGCAGATGAAAACAAAATTCATAGTGGATGTAACAAAACAACAACTCTTGGTTTGACAGTCTGATGCTTTCATGGTTTTAGTCTGATCTCATCACAATGATCTACCAGAGAAAGATCATTTCAAACACTGTAAAGTTCCTGACTGTGTGGGTGAACACATTACAATATTCAGCAGCCAGAGACCCAGATTTTTTCAAAGTTGGTGGAGACCAAAAATGAGCTAAAATAAGTCTTTGATCTGAACAGATGCGTCTTCAAATGAATCTTTATGTCGCTCTGTGTTTGATGGATGTGTAACTAAAATGCTGCTTGCTAACATGTTAGCAATACCAGTCTAAAATATGTCAAACATCTGTGTGAGATTATGCTTATTGGTGAGATTTTAAAATACAAATAAATAAACAAAATAAAACTAGGAAGCACTCAGAGAAGCATGAACCTCCACCATGGCATCTGTTTCTAAACTAAAATCTGTCTCCATCAGATTGTAGATGTTATCATGTTACATGCGTGTGAAGACTACGTAGTTATGAATTTTTAAAACAGTTACCCATCATAAGAGATAGGGATTTCTTCAGATTTGGGGATTTTTGTAGCGGGTCAGGATCCCATCCTCTTGAGTAATACCCTAAATCTCCAAAAATGTACTAAAACGTGTTCAGATGTTTTTCCATAAATAGACAAACAAACAAACCAGTGCAGGTAATACTATAACCTACGTGGCAGAGATAACAAGCAACAACAAAATCAAACATAACATCTGCTTTTTTAAGGTTTTTTTTAAATTTATTTTAAGTTTTTTAATTTGTTCTACATTATTTTACCACAATCTAACCCTGATTGAAACTAAAAGGTAAACTGTCTCCTATGTGTTTACGTACTGTAAGTCAGTACTTTCCTGACATCTGCAAACCCCCAGTTATCAATCCATGGACGGCTGGTTCGGCTCCTCACAATATGATGTCACACCTACAGAACACACCTTGGGCTGTTGGGCCTCCATCGCCTTTTTCCCGTCCCAGGCCCAGCTCCTTTTGGTGAAATAATTCACTGTGGCGAATTCGATGAGGGCGGAGAAGACAAAGGCGTAGCACACCGCGATGAACCAATCCATGGCTGTAGCGTAAGCCACTTTAGGCAGCGAGTTTCGGGCACTGATGCTGAGCGTGGTCATGGTGAGCACTGTGGTCACACCTGGCGGACGAGAAAACTGGGTCAGTTTTCCTCATCTGACTCGCTATTCAGTTTGTATTCCAGCAGATTAAGTCATAGAAAAAGCAGGGCACATATCACAGAGCATTATACACAGATAGTGCAGCGGCATTAAGGAATATTACTGCGTTCGATACAAAAATAACACCTCAGTTTGAACGTTTTACAGGTTTATTCCTACAGTATATGAACTCAGGAGTGTTGCTCTACTAATATGGTGTCAAATATGTAAGTTACAAACATAGACTGGCTGTAAAAGATGGTCACCAGGTCTCAAAAGTGCAACACCGCTGATGGCTACTAGATCATTTCTGAAAAAATAATATCAGAAATGGTCATTTTCAATGATGAAATAATCAGTCCATACATTTTTTCCACACTTCCAATCTTCTTCTCAGTGATCTGATGGTCCATCTGACAGTCATTTCATCATTAAGTAGATATTAGGCCTCAAAAAGAGGACGATGTAGGGGCGGGGTTAATTTGATGGACAGGTCTGGTCTCCAATGATTTACAGGTGGTTTGGACACTCGTTGACCTTGGACAATGTCCTCAGGTGTAAGACCCGCCTCCTTATATGGTCACTCCAACAACCAACATGACCACGTTCAAAGTCCAAACTCCTGCCTTCACAACGGAGTCGCCACAACAACGTGGTGATGTCACGATGACTTTGACCATTAAGGTTAAAAAGCATCTGCTCGCACCACACTCACCAAAGACGGTCCGTGCCGGCACAGATTCCCGGTTGAGCCAAAATGAAACCTGCGACAGGATCACAGTCATGAAGCACGGCATGTAGGTCTGGATGACGAAGTAGCCGATCTTCCTCTTCAGGTAAAAGTGAGCCATCATCACGGTGTACTGACCTGTTGAAAACAGCAGAGGAGAGGAGATGAGGAAAGTAACGTGCAGTAAAAACACATCTGTAGGATTCATGGTCTATCTGCCATCATATGAACCTCAGTGCACAGTCTCTGCTAACCTTTAATTACATGGGCCCCATTTAAACCTGCAGTAAACAGTTTTTGGCCACTTGGGGGCAGTGCAAAAAGTCGTAAATACAAACATATTATCACATTATAAATTTCATTGTACAAGCAAACAGCTCAGAGAGACGTTAGCATCTGTGTAGAGTTGTGTTTCTAGTCAACAGGTGAATGTTAATCTTATCTTTACTTTACTTTTAGCTTGATTTTGGTCTCCTCTTACTATTGTACTCAAGTTATTTCAAGCTGTCTGTCTGTCTGGGAATCATTAAACAAATGAATAAAAGCTGTATGTCATAAAAAAAGATGCTATAACGCTGCGTGAATACACAGATTATTATTATGAAAATAAGAAACTTTTTTGTTTCTCCAGTGAATTTTTGGATCATTTTGTCCCATTTTGCTTTTATTGTTATTCGACGGTCATTGTTGTAAGTTATTATGTATTGATAATTTTTTGAAGAACTTTTTTCTTTCGTTTAATTTTATTTTCCTTTCAGTTTTTTTAATGTACAAATTAAATATGTGGTTCAAACAGGTGGATGTGTATAAGAGACAGACGTGATGTTGGTTTGTGGACTTTAGCTAATAGCATTGATTTGTAGTTATGGATTATTTCATGGTTGAATGCAGTCGATTGAATCCTGCTATTGCTTTTTTTTTTTGCACGTCTTCAGTTTTGAGACCTTGTGGCTACGTCCATCTTTACGCTACACTCTTTGACACCTGATGATGACCACACTGTTGGCGTTGTCTTGGGATCATTTCTTGCATTTCTACCATGTTTGACAGGAAGTTCATCTCTGAGACCTCTGTTAGCATCTTTTCTTTGAGTGACTAAAAAATAAAGGTATGTCCTGTGTTTGCTGTCATCAGTGAGCTGGTGTTGTGTCGTGGCTTCACGCTGTAACTGGGCTTCAGTGCTAAACTTCACCCGACAACATCCTGAATGTGTGAGCTAAATTATTGAAAGAAAAAAAATCATCATATCCTGTTAACAAACTGAAGATTGCATTTGAAGGATTTTTTTTTTTTTCTCAAAAATCCTGTCGAGCCATGGAGTCTGATAAACTATAGAAAATCCACAGATGACTGCTGCTTTCTCCTGGCAAAATCGGATTTTTCTGTCTCACTAATCCCTTGTCACAATCTGCATCCTGTAGATCTCCCTCGCTCTGCCTCTCTCTCTCTCTCTCTTTCTATGTGCATGAGTGAGTGTGTGTGTGAGTGTGTGTGTGCGACAGACAGTCCGTCCCATCCTGTCAGGCCAGGCCACCCTTGATTGGGGACGTACATGCTCGCCTTGGCCGAGCGGGAGCACTGAACCAGACCTGGATCAGCGGTGATTACAAGCAGGTGCACAGATGAGAGAGGCGGAGGGGGGCTGAGAGGGACGGCAGGAAGTTTGGATGGTCTGTGCGATACCACGACGAGCATCATGTCCATAATGAAACGGGCACCTGTGTCCGCTTTGCTCCGAGGACTCCTACTACCATCAGCCAGCAGCCCTGCTCTGTGGTGGCACGGCCGGGCGACCCCCGCTCTGATCTGACCGCCTGCTGGGCCTGAGAGTGGATGGAAATCTCCGAGGAGGCGTGAAAGAAAACAAAAAATGCGGTTGTGGTGGATTTTACTGTCTTGTTTTGGGAGCGTCTGCGGGGAACTGCCGTTCATCGCCGAGAACAACGCCGCTATGCTGGTCAACTGGTGAGTGCAGATCCAAACCATCTGTTGAGCTTTATTATATCACCGGTTGTGTGTAATGTGGTGAAATTACACGGTTTGCCGATCACCCGTTCATGTGCCGTGTCTGTATTTTTATCCTCTTTGGCTTAACCTGAGGGGTCAAAGGTCAGGTCCGCCTGGTGTGAGCACTTTGCGGAGCTATTCTTGGCTCGTTAAAGAGGGTTTGTACCTCAGATTAGGGACGCTAATTAGGGCCATGCCGGCTCTGTGGGTCTTCCCTCTTTGACAAGTCTGAGCTGTGAGGAGCATGTGAGGAGCTGCAGAGACTGATCGTCCACCAGCGTGAGCGTGAAAAACTTATCTGGCAGACTTATCAGTTCTCTTACATGATCCACCTTCACCCGGCAGATAAAGCTGTCTGACCATCCCTGTATACATTACAGCTATAGCATCGCCCTCCACCACCAACAAGCAGCAGAAATGTATTATGGTGCTTCTTTACATAACAGAATTAAGCAGATGCCGCTTGCCCCCCGCCCCACGTGTCCCCGCCGCTGCAGCCAATCCCTGAGCGGTGACGTCACTCGGTAAAAGCACAACTGATGGGCCTGCATACGGATTAACCCTACAGACCCAATGGCTCAGACCACGGATAAGTGATTTTTTTCCCGCTCCACCCTCTCTTCCCCTCTCTTGGCCGCCCCAGAGACAGCTGGCTATGTGTGGGAGGCATCCTCAAATCCTCGCGATTCATTCATTGTCTCTATCCTGCTTGATTTGAAAACATTTTCTTCTCACAACATCTTTGGATGGCACACACTGTAATAACACAGGGCTGAATAACAGGGTGGAAGCAGGGGCTTAGTTTCCTGCTCGTGAAGCCTGAAGCTGCTGCATGACTGTTGGAGGGGGAATAACACGGGGGTGTAAAGACAGCGGCTGGGCCATGTGTAGGGACTGTACCTCGGCTGGTGTAGATGTCCTCTGTCCCCGCGGTCTGACCAATCAGATGATACTGGTTGAGTCGGGAGCCTTCCTCCGCCACCACCACTGACTTGGCCGCTCCCTGAGTCCACGTGTAGACCACCTCCGAGACCGGATACGCATCTAAAGAAACAACACACAATATAGACTTTGTAGATTTCTGAAACTCAACATTTTTTCCTGTTTCAGCTGCAAAATCTTTGGGTTTTGATTTGTCTTGTGGCGTCAGGAGGGAGATTCATGCTGCTCAGGATGCTCCTGCTCCGAAATCCTGTTGGAGTCAGGTCAAAAATATGATGATTTTTTTTACAAGATCAACAGAGGAAACTGTAATAACGAAATCATGAGATTACATCTTATAATTTTGACATTGTTCTTATAAATTCAAAACCCATCCATCCATCCATTGTCTATACCTGCTTATTCCACACTTGGGTTGTAGGGGTCTGCTGCTGTCATCGGGCAGGAGGCGGGGTTAAATTCAAACCCAAATCTTATAATTATCTCCACCAAGAAGGTGTTCGTGGGGTTATTTGTTTGTTAGCAACAAAACTAGGGGACAGATACAGTTTAGATAAGATCAGAGGACAAATGGGTGAATATGTTAATGAGCTGGTGTTGCTGTTTCACTACAAGAAGAAAACAATGTTCAGTCTCCGGTGCTGCTGGATTATGTCTTGGTGGAAGTTGATGCTCTCTGAGGACTTCCTGTTTGAAAGATATGTCTCTCTATTGAGCTCATAAAAACTGATCACTGTTGCATCTTTCTTACAACAGTATTAATAGTGAGTCATAATTACAATGTTAGGTCTACATATTTTATTTTTTCAGCTAATGCAATGCATTTCAGTTGTAATATACAAAACATAGAGTCTCATTTATTTCTCTATTAATACTGAATCACATGTCTCAGCTTTGAGTTCAATCATGTAGATCAGGGATCTGCAACCCTGGTCCTAGAGAGCTGCAATCCTGCGTGTTTTAGATATGTCCCTCTTCCAACACATCTGACTGAAATGAACAGCTCATCATCCAGCTCTGCAGAAGTAAGATAATGATCCTGATCATTTCAATCAGGTGTGTTGGACGAGGGAAACATCTAAAACATGCAGGATTGAGGCTCTCGAGGACCAGGAGTTGCAGACCCCTGATGTAGATTATCAGTTAATTACATTTAACATAATCAGTCACTCCAGCGTCTTCACAGTGAGGGTTTGTTAGTTTTCTCTAACATCTCTAACAAGAAATGTAAAGAAAAGTATGACAACATTCAACTCATTTAGATATGAAAATAATCTAATTCAGCACCAGTGTTGTTAAGTTTTTCCTGTTTAAAATCTGCACACATCACTAAGTGTTTGAGGCAACACATTAGAAATTAATTACAAGTAAAGAAATTTATACATCAAGCTTCTCTGTAGGTTTGTGCAGATTAACATTATTGCTGTAATATGTTTGAATGGGACACACTGCGTCTCTGTGATGATCATCCTGAATTAGGGTTTATTTGTAATGTTGTAATTTATAAGGTCAGATTTTAATAGTTGCAGGTCCTCTCAGTGTCTGATCTATTTGAGTCACATGCTGCATATTATTACATCAGCACATCATTAAAGAAATAAAAAAATGGAAAGTACTGCAAAGGTTTGTGTCATAATCTGTCTTCTAATCTTTATTTGGACTGTGGGACACATTGAAATGAGGGAGCACAAACCTCCAGCAAAACATAGTCCATGTGCATGTATCTGTTGTTGAAACACTGTGAACTCCAACATTTCTCAGCTCTTCCTGCTTGTGTGTAGATCCTC
>OOFC01048138.1:61047-71787 GCA_900323345.1 Pseudochromis fuscus
TAACTAACATTACTAGACTGATGATAGAAATGGATGAAGTAAGTATGACGTCACCTGTTGGTTTGTGCACTTGAACGTCACCATGTTGGTTGTTTGGAGCCAGAAATGACCATATTTGGATATGATGGAAGGAGTGAGGAGGCGGGTCTGACCCTTGAACCTGAGATCACTGCCCAATGTGTATGAGACTCAGCTTCAGCACTGCTCTCATTGGAGACCAGGCTTGTCAGTCCCGCTAACCACACCCCCTAAATCTTCCTCCTTTTGAAGCCTAATATCTACTTAATGATTTTTTTTTCAGATCGACCACCAGATCATTGACTAAAAAAATCAGATTGACTTGAGGAAAAAAAATTCATGACTGAAAATGATGATTTTTGAATTGAAGTCAGTTGGAGCCAGAGTATTTAGGAACCAGCCTCCAGAGGTCGTTGGGTGTATTTGTAGAGTTTTTGCTCTTCCTCATTGGCCTTTCAGTCTATGATCAGTCAATGAAGTTGGTGCTAAGTTAGTGCTATCTATGTACAAACATCACTGTTCCAGCAAACTACTGACCTGTCAGTGTTTCCTGGTGGTAATATGAACTGTGCTGCTAACAGCAGGTTGATGGACATGTGGATGGAGTGATGCTATTGGTTGAAACTGATGATGAAAGTCAAGTAATTATTATTTTTTTAGAGGAAGTAAATGTGATTGAACTTTGATATAGAAATAAAAACACACACAGTTTTTGTAAATTATTTTGGTATCGTTAAGTAAGTGAACAATGTGACCAGCGATGGGATCATTTTTCATTCTAGGTCAACTTTAATGGGGGAAGTGATAAGATTAACATATCAGTAAAAAGCATGGATGGCAGAAAAGACAAGAGACAGATACTTTAAAACAATCTGGGACCTAAATGAAATCTTATTACTAAAGTCCTAATGCTACTTTTTCAGTCACTGTAGTGTAACTATATCCTACTGATTACACGTCATTTGAAATGTTTCTCAGTTACAACTCCACAGTGTCACAGACACAGAGTCTCTCCTGGCGGTCGACAGAGAGCTGACGGTAGCTCAGCTGAGTCCATGAGAGGTGATTAACACACACAGGAGGACAGGTCTGCTGTGGCTCTGAAAGCCTTGAGCTCACGGGCGAGTGCTGTGCATTAGGTCAAAGGATTAGCCAGGGTTAATGGAGCTGGACAAACAGGATATACAGTACCAGGCAGTGACTTCAGAACTGCAGAACCACACATCGGCTTCATATCTACGGCCACATCAGGGGTGAAAAGTCAATGTATGGTCAACAGAGCACTTCTCATTCCCCAGTTAGTGACCTTTTCACCTCCATTGTAACAGATAATACTCGAACACAGCTCATTGAAGCGGCTTAAATATAAATACAGTGAAAACCTCTGGATGTACAGAATAACAACGTATAAACACATTCGATCACATCAGGGGTTTGTGCAGCTTATGTGGAGACTTTAGGGTGTAAACATTTAGTTATTAATATATTTACTATCACTTACATGTGCATTTTTTAAGCCAATAGCCTTTGTTCGCATTTGGCCGCACTTTGCTTCATTTTGTTGTTATAATTTTTTACACGAGGGCTAATTTCCAATGTGTTTTGTTCATTTTCAGAGTTTTTTTAATGCAGAAACTGAAAATTTGATTCATGGAAATGCAATTCCTGTGATTTGATTCCTCCTCTATTATTTATAGGCCTGTTTGTTAAGCTGGTCGCACACAGTCATCCTGACAGGGATGAAAATAGTCGAGTCCAAGTCCTCTGAATCCGCAGCACTCCGCGCGCAGGCCTCTGTATTTAAAGTTAATATAATTAATTCAAGGAGGTTTTGACTTCCTAGCTCCTTGATAAGTTAATGGACAAACAGCTTGGCATCGACAACACGAGCCAGTGTGTTCTCAGTTAGCTGTGCTGATTATCCCTGTCCCCGCGCCCAGCTGGGGTTTGATGTGACCAAAGTAGGCGTGGGAGTGGCTGAGTGGCGGCTCTGCCTCTGAGCCCGGAGAGGCCCGAGATAACCCTCCCTACGTCAGTGGCAGGGAAGACCTCAAATGCTAATCTTAAGCTTACATGACAGGAGCTCCCCGGATATTTCTGTAGCGCAGGAGCTGTGTGAGGCAACCTGACGGGCTTAGGACTCATGAGGAAGGCTGAGCACAAGCCACAAGAGTGGTTTACCTGTTCGTGTGAAAGGTTTACTATCGGATCTTTAAAGGTTACCTTGGTGGTGAATGTAGTTCTGCTGTGTGTGTGTGTGTCCCTGTGTGTGTGTGTTTCAGATATTTCCCATTAAATGTGGCTGAGGTGGTGAAGGATGCAGGAGAGCAGCCCTGACATGTTGATTAATGACTTAATCAGGAGTAGTGTGTCAGCATCTACATGGCTGTCTCCTGCACCGCCACACCAGCAGCTCTGCACCAGAGGGGCACGGCCTGTCAGACGCTGCATCCTCCTCCTCCTCCTCCTCCTCCTCCTCCTCCTCCTTGTCCTCTGCGGGGGTAAAAACCTCTGAAACCGATGTCAAAACTACATGTGTTTTTCAAAAAGGTTTGTTGTAGTTCTCATGTGTCGGTGGTGACATGAAACATTTACACTGCACCTTTTCCTACATTATTTAATACCAATACGCACCATGTGTATTTGCTCAGAGGTACGTTTACTCACAGCTTCCAAATTTGAGAGGACAGGCGTGGGCGTCCATCGGGAAGTCCTCCAGCTGCATGGGACACTCTGCCGAGATCGTCAGCCTGAAGGAAAGAGTCGGATATTCAAAGTCAGACCATGAATTAACTGTAAAATGAGCTTAAGTAAAAGATGGATGTAGCCATGTCTCAAAAGTGAAGCCAATGCTGAAGTGGAAGAAAGTGCAATACCACTGATGGCCACTAGATGCTCGCTCCAACTGAGTTCAGTTCAAAACTCAGAATTTTCAGTCCTAAAATACTCAGTTAAGGAGATATAAGACTGAGGGAACAGGAAGATTTAGGGGCGTGGTCAGTTTGATTGACAGCTCGGGTTACAATGATTAACAGGTGGTTTGAAGGCTCCTTCACCAGTCAACTCCAGTCTCATTCACATTGGACTGTGTCCTCAGCTTCAAGGGTCAGACCCGCCTCCTCACCCCTCCCTTCATGTCCAAATATGGTCACTTCCACCTCCAAAAACAACATAGTGATGTACTACAGTCCAATCCTGGCTTCAACATGCAAGTCCACAAACCAACATGTGACGTGACAGTGACTGTGTCCATGTCTGAGTTACTGTCTGTGGAAAAGAAACATCATCATCATAATCATTGCTATATCTGTATATTTCTGTATCATTTTATTATAAATGATTAAAATAATCACAGTTTGTCCTCATCAGTGTGTCTATAAAAACACAGCAATAAGCAGCTGAGCCACCAGAGGGACCCGTGATGATGTTTAACCAGCAGAATGATGTGTGTGTGTCGAAGTGAGAGATTTATTTTGTGGAGAAATGATGTGGGAGAGGAAGAAAGCACGAGTGAAACTATAGTGGAAACAACAGAAAACATATGACCTCATGTTGTAGAATAAATGTGTGACCACATCCCCACCACACAGCCTTGTGTGATGCTGCCCTCTGCTGGACACACTGGGAACAGGTAGAGCTGCTGAAATCAGACATACCTCATTTCAGTTTTCTGCTTGGATTAAACTATAATTCTGAAGGAAATATTGTAGTTTTTCATCCCAGTACAACATAGAAAACATATGATCACCTTCAGTCAAATCCACAAAACACCCAGTTATGTTGCAGGTAAAGTAGAGCAAAAAGTACATGCTGCAGGAGTATGAGGGTCTGATCATCTGATGGTTTTTTTATGATGCAGTACAACAAAGTGAACTGTTGAAGGTGACATAAGTTGGGAGTCATGTCTAAAAAAAGCAGAGATGTGAACTGTTGTTGTGGAGCTGCCTTGTTCAGTGTCCTGAGGAAACACTGGGATCATAATTATCTGTGGATGAGAGCAGTCGCTGCCATAACCTCCATCTTTGATTTGAATTTCATTAGCAGTGGTGGACGAGTACATTTACTTGAGTACTGTACTTAAGTACATTTTTTGAGTATCTGTACTTTACTTTCACTCCGCTACATTTCAAAGGCAAATCTTGTACTTTGGACTCCACTACATTCCCAGGAAGTGTGTGGTTACTTACTTTATATACAGTCTATACTGCAATGTGTTTCAGGCAGTTTGTCCAGGTAGATTTACCGTCGCACATGCGCAAATCGGCAAGAAGTGACTGGCAGCAGAACCGAACAATAAAGAGGGAAGACAGGAAACAGCACGGTTTTGTTGTTTTTTTGTTTTTTTTAAACAGTAAACAGCATGTTAGCATGTTAGCATGTTAGCCTCTCGATGGGAAATTTGAAAACATAAAAGCAAAACCGAACAGTCACCAACAAAGTATTATGCACACTCTGCAGGAAGGAGTTTTCTTTTCATCGAAGCCCTTTCAGATTAAAATACCACATTAACAGGAAGCAGACGTTAGTCGGGGATTGACTCGGGCACTGAGAACAATACAGCAATGTACTGATATTAGAAAATGTACTTTTACTTTGTACTTTTGAATATTTAAGTATTTTTAAAAGTAAGTACTTTAGTACTTTAACTTGAGTAACATTTTGACCAAGTAACTTTTATTTGTAGTTGAGTAACATTTGACCATGAGTATCAGTACTTTGACTCAAGCTGCTGAAGTTGAGTACTTTGTCCACCATAACTTGCAGTGTGATGAAAATACAGTCAAACAACAATTACTGATGATCCACGAGGAGCAGGAGGGAGGAGACTCTACAGACCCACACATTCAAACTCATGTTACAGAGAATATGACAGTACCTCAGTGCTCAGTTAGGACCCGGTACTTTGCAGTTTTTTATGATCTGTGTTGTTTTGTCTTCTGTTGCCAGTGTTTGGTTCCAGAAACAAGAGGAACTTCAACTCTGAGTCAGTTACTGCATAAAGCTAAAAGTTGAAATAGCCACTGAATGATATTTACTTTGTTTAAATGATCAAACCAAAGTGATGTACGATCATAAGCCGACAAGCCTGAGCAAAAAGTTTCCTTCTCTGTTTGAACTATACTGTAACTATAACTAACTATACTGTATTTTATTCTGCAGTGTTTTTGATTGCATCTAATTAAAAAATAATTTAACTTAACAACTTTTCGTCACTTTTTCACCTGTAAAATTAAAAGAAAGTGAATTTAAATGACCAGTCAGTAATTCTCTCTCCTGTTTCCTTAAAATGTCTCCTGTTGGACATAAGCAGCATTAACGTCTCTAATTTCCATTTGTTTTCACTGGTTGCCATGGTGACTCATCCTATCAGAGCTCCACTGAGGATGACTTAAGGTGAATGAACTTGATGGACTCAGAGTTCAGGGAGAAACTCAGAAACCTGAGCGGTCCATCCCAGAAAGGGGGACCAGCGCCGACACAGTGATTCACCATGGCAACCAGGGGAAACAAATGGAGGCGAGAGGTGTTAATGCTGCTGAAGGAAAACAAATGAAAAGAGATTTGCTGACTGTCAGTGGTACCTTTGACTGTGTCTGGTCATTATCTCCTTCATGTGAAAAAATGGTGGAATGGACTTTAAATAAATCTTGTTTTCAATGACATGCAATTGGAGGCTACTGAAAATCAAACATAGCTCATTTAATTCAGCATCTTGTAAGAAGGTATGGACACCAGAAGGTCCAGGGTATCCAAATGAACAATTTTGAATCCAAAACTTTATTAAAACCCCTTTAATCAGCAACAGTCAGCTGATGGATCAGATTTAAATTGTGCAGGTAAAGCACAAAACTTCTCCCTAATTATAAAACATCTGTAAAGATACCAACCACGTCCAGGACACAGCCACACAGGTGAGGACGTTAAAGTTACACGTTATTACATCATCAACTTTCTGCTGACAGTACTTTTACTTTCTGAATACAAGAGGATATTTCACTATTAATTCTCTATTTATTTTCAGTGAAGGATCAGAGTACAACTTCCACCACTAAAACCTGATCCTACACTACGCTAACAATGCAGAGCAGGATTTAAAGCAAGCACAGAAGAGGGATTTCATTATATTAAAGGGCATCTGCTGTCTCAGCTGTTTCACTGAAACTACCCTCACATCAACACACCCGCTGCGGCTGAGAGAGAATTTGAATACAAATGAGCCTGGATTAGACTGCATTATAATGAATGTGCTGCGATATTATACTGTATAATAATCAGTCCTGTTCTGAGGGTCTGTGGTGTCAGGCGGTTTGTCTCCCCCTGGTGGACATACAGCAAAACTGAGGAGCTGAGTCTGTGCCTCTTGGACAAAGTTTCTCTGTGATTTATCTTTATTCTGCTTTTAAGATGTTGTTTGTTTCGTTGTGTCAGAGAAAATATCTCAGTCACAGAACATTTGTTTTGATAACTGGTTTATTGTTTTAGTTGTTTTTCAGGCAAAATGCCAAACACTCCAACTTCTTAAAAGTGAGAAACTGCTGCATTTCTTTGTTTGTGTAGTTTACAGGGAAATATACAGGCAACTTTTGGCTCTGACAGATATAATCTATTATCATCTATTTTGTGATGATGTATGAACAAAATGGTGATTTGATGAATCCATTCAACTTTTTGTTTAGCTCAACTTTGTACTTAACTTATCCTACTTTCCTGGTATTCTGTTAGGTACAGTTGTTTTGCATTCACACCTTTTACACTTTATAGTTTATATACATCTTGTACTTGATGCCTTGGTGTTGTTGTTATTCCTAATTCTGGATCAATCAGGGAACAAGAAGTCCCTTCTGGATTAGTGAAGTCTTATCTTATCTTATCTTCGAAAACATGTTGGGTTGTTTTAACCCAGAACTGGGTAAATATGGGACTAGCTACATGCTGGGTTAATTTAACCCAATAAACTGTCTGTTTTTGCCCAACATTTTATTGTTTCTATCCAGTACTTTGTTGTTTTTACTCCAAATTTTGTTGTTTTTAATCAGTGTTTTGGTTTTGACTTATCTTATCTTATCTTATCTTATCTTATCTTATCTTGTTAGCTGCCGTCCTGGACTGTGTCTTAAATTAGTAACAACACCACAGTAATTGTTCTGTCAGTGTTCTCACTAATTACACCTCCAGTCGTTTCAGTCCTCGTACAGAAGCCGTTGTGTTTATTTCAGATGAATTTCTTATAAATGTGCAAACCTGCGACATGAGGCTGTCGGGGTGTTGGTCTCACTTTGCATCGCTCTGACATTTCTCTGAGCATGACTAATATCCTCAGTGGGACTGTCGAGCAAACAGGCAGCGCTGCCTCTGCTTTAATTACTCAAACACATACAGTACTGCCTCCTTAATACATCATAATGACCAGCAAGGGCAGCGCAGTTAACCAGAGGAAACAAAGAGGGACAACTGCTGCCATTCAGGTTGTGTTTTGGTGCACGGGCTGTTTTGGACAAAGTGGAAATGATGATGTTTCATTATGAAATATCTTGTACTGTGCAGTATTTCACTGTTTCCTCTGAGAGGTGTTTTCATGCCCTGCACACCACAGTGCTGCGAACATCCAGCGCAGGAGAGGAGAGTAATGCATGCATAAAATGTTTCTGTAATAACCTTGTTCCCAGAACACAAACGCATTAATGGGCCATTGTGAGCCCGTTCCTAATGGCACTACAGCAGTGCTGGCAAACGTGCTGCAGATTCCTAGTGATTTTAAAGAGAGCGGATCGATAATCATTTTTGACGCGCAGCCATGTCCATTTCCTCCGACTTCCTTTGTTAATATTTGATTTGGAGGATTTATTGTCCTGATAGGATGATGACGCAGCAGTGAAATGAAAGTGGATGTAAATGAGATGGTTCTATCTGTCTTCCTGCAGAACTGACTCTAATGTTTAATGCACCACTGAGCCTTTCTGGGCACTAATAATGAGTAACTGGGAGAAATAAAGTACTTCCCAACTCTTCAAGACACAGCGACTGCAAACAGGATGTTCTAACACCTCTCTGCAGCAGCTCCCATGTTTATACATCCTTTAAAAAAAGCCTCCGACCTGTGAAATCTGGAGTGTTAAAAGCAGTATTAAGCAAACTGGGTCATGCTGTTTTCCTGTCAAAGTAAAGGTTCCTGTGATGGGAGTTAATGGTGGAGGATCACAGCGTGAGGAGGACACGGCGCACCGGGTCAAAGCAAACATTTCATGTCCCCCTGACCTCCAGTGTACAGTACGAGGACAACACGATGATGCATCGATGCGCCGCTGCGACGTGCGGCGTGGAGTGTGTGGGCTGTATGAGTGCAGCAGGGGTCTTAAAAACCATTACTGAAGAAGTATTACAGGCTGATGGAGGCTTTAGTCATCTCTCCAGGTCTAATTGGATTACACAACAACTCCAAACAGCGCGAGTCGGCTCATGTGAGTCACTGTTTTTAATGTGAGAAATGTCTGAGCTGTCCACACAGGGACGTACCTCATGGTGTAGAGAAGAGTCCCGTCGTCTTTGAGCCGCAGCAGCTTGTTGGGCGTCGTCATGTTGTGTGCGATGGACTTTTTCCCGTTGAGGAAGAAGGTGTCGGGGGTCCAGATGTTACTGGCCAGGAGATTGTTCAGAGGGAGCATCTCCATCGGGCCTTTGAAGCAAAGTCGCTCGTCTTTCCAGCTTTGGCGGAAAAACACGTCGATGGTGTACTCCTGCAGAAAAACACCTCAGACGGTTATTACCATGGAAACAACGTTAAGAGTTCAGTCGTCAGTAAACAAGCAGTGGATTAACAACCAAGAGCAAGGAGTCAGCTCGTTGGTACAAGTGCAGTTCATGTAATTACCTTCATGAGGAGGTTACGGTTTCATTTCCATTGTTATCACATCATTATTTTTCGTAGACACTGTGTCTCAGAAGTGAAGCCCACGTGCAAAAAAGTGCAAAACCACCACATTTACAACAGTTACACAATTTATTTTGATATATTGTCAATATTTTTGTCTTCAGTTGGTTGATATTTATGTATTTATGGATATCAGGGAATCATTAGTCAAGATTTTTTTAATTTTTTGATGTAAAGTATCCGACAAACTCTCCTGTTACTGAAGCATTGTTCGTACATTTACTTGAATACTGCATTTAGGTAGTATTTTGAGGTACTTGTACAAGAATATTTCGAATTTAACTTTTTTTTTCACTACTCCATCAAGGAAGTTTTGTTTTTATCTGAACTGGTTTGATTGTTTGTCAGAAACATGACCAAGAGCTACTGAAAAGATCTCCATTTTATTTTAAACAAGGAGCAAATGATTCAATTTTAGAGAAGATCAGAGGAGGTCTGAAAAAAATCCAGAAAAAAATCCCCCTTTCTTATAATGGGCAAGTGTTTTAACAAAATGCTGTTGGTCTTTCACCACAAGAGGGCAGCAGTGTTGAGTTTATAGCATCAGTACAGCTACAGAGGTGTGTGCTCTCTGAGTGCTTTCTAATTAATGTTACATTGATCAGTAATAATATCCCATAAAATACATTTTAATGATTTCATCCAGTGCAATGTGATATGTGGAACTTTTAAATATCAATAAGTACAGCGAGAGAGAGCTGCACTATGTAAACAGAAGGTTAAAAATTGAGCTAAAAATGTGATGAAACCAGAAGATTTTCTCACCATTTCAGTGTCAGAAACTGGACCAAAGCTTGTGACAAAGATGTTGGTTTTAATCTCCGTCACCTTCTCTGTAAGAACAGATAAAACACAGTGAGTCTTTACAGTGTGATGAAGGCCTGCTGCAGTATGTTGCTGTCAGTATGAAGTTAAACAAGGTTAACAAGACAAAACAATAAATACACAATGACGGATATGAGAATATAGAAATCCCTCATTTTGAAATTTGTGTTGCTAAAATCAAGTTCTTACAAAAACTAAGCTTGTCCTTTGATGCTGTGTTATGGTAACCATGCAGATTGTGATACTTCAGTATAGTTCAGGTTCAGGTTGTATGATGTGCACTTGAATCTGAGCTCAGGATGGATGAATGTCGGATGGTGAAAGTGAAAGATTCTCACAGAAGGAGCTCAAACTCAAAAAAGAGACGTGATGATTATTTGTCTTCTTCAGAATAAAAACATCCATCAGGAGAGAAACAGCCTCCTCTACATGAACTTTTTGAACATGTGCAGTTACTGTGTGAGTTCAGTACAGTGTCAACCCTCAAGTTAAACCCTCTGTGTGCAGAAAATAGACTGAAACAGATGGACACAACCACTGAGTCTCAAAAGTGAAACCAACACACAAGTGGAAAAAAAGTGCAATACCACTGATGACCACTAGATGCTGGCTTCAAAAGACTTTGGCTCCAATTGACTTATATTATAAATCATTTCATCATGTATACTTCATGTTTCTTAACAAAAAGCAGTCGTCCTCGTTTGTGGACACTACATCTAATCCTATTATCTTAGTTCGTGGACGCCCCTATTCTTCCCTCTAGTGGTAGCAACAGCACAATACATCAATTCATGTATTATTACTACCACTATTACTACTCTCTGTTCAAAGATGATGCTTAGTTTATAGACTTATCAGGACCCAATAATCCCAAAAAGCTAGGAGAAATTAAAAATGCACGGCAAACTAAAGCTCGGGTCTCAGGAGGTTACGAGGAAGATTTAGGGGCGTGGTTAGTTTGATTGACA
>OOFC01048139.1:7700-37478 GCA_900323345.1 Pseudochromis fuscus
TATATTAAAAAAAAAAAAAGTAATAAAACTCCAAATGTTATAACGGGCCGATAATGTAACAAAAGTGCTAAGCCTGAAGTATAGTGTAATAAACCCCAAAATGTAATAATCGACCAAAAATGTAAGAAGTTGTTACATTTTGGGCAAATTTTTTACTTTTTGGGCTCGGCATGTTGCTACATTATTGACCAGTTGTTACATTTTGGGTTTTATTACATGTTTTTATTACATTTCAGGCTCAGAACTTTTGTTACATTATCGACCAGTTGTTACGTTTCGGGTTTTATTACATTTTTTTAATAACAATTCGGGTCATTCTTACATTTCAGGTCAATGTTCGACTTGTTACATTTCTTTCAGATTAGCTGCAACAGTTACATTAACAATACAGGACCAATTTTTTCTCTTTATTTCTATGTTTTAATATGTGGATCATTGTCTAGAGGAGGCTGAATGGAGAAATTATGAGTTTTTAGAGGATGCACAAATTTAAAATAAGCTAGCAGGCAAAGAGAGAAAATATGTGATAACTTCAACCAGTGTTAGCGATGTCCACTAGCTAGCTACAGCTGATAAAACCTGCTAGCAACAGTTGTTATTCCAGCTAGCTAACATTTCTAACTTCATGCATTTCTCTCTCTTGAGAAAAACTTTGTCAAAACCACATTACCCACAATGCAGCTGTATAGTTTTGCCAGAGATTCAACCACATTGAAATTATGGAAACAAACTTAGCTCCAACTCTCCCAACATATGGCGTCAGAGTTGTTGTTCTTTCCATGAGTGAGGCCGTCATCCATCCATATCCAAAACATAATGCATCCATATGTTCTTGTGCATGTGTTAGCATGTTAACTCCATGTATCTCTGTATCAGTTTGCCCTCGTGTTTAACAGAAGTAATTGACTTCAGATATTTGCACTAGCATCTAAAACAAGCTTTCTTACAACATTTAACCAACACACAAACACAATGCGATCCCTTGCCCCCCCACCATGTGTGCTACTGCTAAGTGTGAGCAGGATTTGTCTAATTAGCCTGTTTGCAGGCTCGGAGCATCACTTTTAATGAGGTATCAGGTCCTCAAGGTCATTTCCGTTTTTCCAGCTTGTGTGTACGTCTCTGCGTGCATGTGTGAGTGTGTGTTTTCTCTTCCCCTCTGTTTGTTTGTATCCTCTTTTTTAATTGAAAATGTTGACTCAGGTTGTCTCCATCTGTTAAGTGAGGAGCAGCATGACCGCAAATAATTATGACCTTTGCAGTCTGTCTTCTCCCACAATGCCGTTCTGTCATGGAGAGCACTGCTCGTAAAGCAAAACAACAGAGACTGTTGTTGTACTTTCTTTATGAATACAAATATATTACCTGAGGATGCTTGCTACTGTGCAATCATTTAGAGAATTGACTCCGAATGTGTAAAGACTCATTTCTGTTTCCTCCATTGTCATACCACCACATGTTTGTCTGTAATTCATATTTGCTTCCTCCCTTCACCCTCTTTTTCCATTTCTAGCCGCAGGGGTCAAAGATAACGCACTCGGTTGACGTTAGTCAACAATAGCTTTTTGGTCATGGCTCACAACATCCACACTTTCCCTCTAAAGACAAGGGTCGTCAATTTTATTGTTTAAAAGTCATTCTGCCTAACCTCTACGACTCCATTTTCTTTCATTTCTTGACCTAACTACCCGTTCAGTTCTCGTCTCCTCCGCACTCGATGGCTTCAGTGCGTATGTATTCACCATGCTAGAGCTCTCTCATTTCCAGCGTTGCCTTCATTGCCGTCTCGTTCTTCACGGACACTTCTATTTCTGTAATGGTGCATGGTCAACCATTATGTCTCTATCACACAATTGTCTGTCTGAGGCATTTGCCCATATACAGATTGAGCTTCTCACCTTGGTGTCACCTAGACTCGCCTCACCGGGAGCACCTGTATCCGTCTGAAAGCTTGAGCGGAGCTAGCACCGCTAGCCAAGCTATACTGCCACCCACATAAATACCTGTGATTCAATGGGAGGAAGCATGCCCACAGTGGAAATGATAACAGTGGCACTGGTCTAGGCCTATATAGCCAGGGGAGTGCTAGTGTCCCTCCTCTGTCAAAGTAAAAACAGTGAGGTGCTAAACACCTTCCATCCCAGCAGTGGCGGGGGGCTCACAATGCCATTAGAAAAAGTGTAGAGAAACACTTGGAGTGTCAATTCCTCAGGCTGGTTTACTGCAGGACTCTGTGTGTCCAGGGATGCTGCAGTCCTGCCAGTGGGACAGAGTGACAGGGGGTGGGTGCTCTAGGAATTATATATGGAGGATCAAGGAGGATGGGAAGTAGAGGGGGGGTGGGTGTGAAGGATGCACTGTGCCACTGTACATGTGGGATGACACCAGGAATGCTACTTAACTACTTACTGGTGAGCGTGGTGTACCAAGAGACTGCAGCGTGGTCCTAATGACTTTGTCTGCATTAACATACATAAAGACACATGCACCAGCAATGAGGGAAACTGTTACACACACACACACACGTATAGGGTTGTATGCGATTGCAAAGAAAAGTAGACCGGGCCTTGATGGGTTAAATGGCCATGTCCCCCCTGTGTTGAGGGGGAATGTGCTCCTGTGCTGTGAGCGATCGCTTCCTCTCTCAGGGGCTCCAGCATGGGGCCAGACTGGTGGCTGTTAGCTGGAGATGGATGACTTCTCATCCTGCCTCTTCCGACAAGTAGAGAGCACAGGCAGAAAACAACACAGAGAACCTGAACATGCAGCCAGGAGCAGCACTTTAATACATGCAGTGGATAGTGCACAAAGCTGCACCACTTGTAGGGTGGGGGGTAAAACTTAGTGACAAGACTAACATACAATAATACCTAAGATACAGTGTATTTCAATTTTTGGTGCAATAAATAAAAAGTGTGACCCCTGTTGAAGCCAATAATGTAATAACAGCTGATAATGTAATAAATTTGCCCTTTTTGAAATGTAATAGGCCAATAACGTAATAACTGGCCAATAACATAATATATCATTACGTTATTGACCAACAGTTATTACATCATCGGTTCAGGACTTTTATTACATTATCGGCTGTTATTACATTATTGTCTTCAACAAAGCTAAAAAAGTCAACTTTGACGATTAACTTACCGTATTTTCCGGACTATAAGCCGCTACTTTTTTCCAACGCTTTGAACTTAAACACCGGTGTGGCTCGTGTAGCAGCGGCGCGAAGCTCGTTAGCTTTTTACAAGCTAGCAAGCTCCGTGCCGCCGATACATTTAGCCTCGTCACATCAGACCCGGTCAGAGTGGACCACATGAAACTGTTCAAATAAATTCAATAGCGGCTTATAGACAGGTGCGCTCAGTAGTCTGGAAAATACGGTATATTCTGCCAACATTTTATTACACATAGACAATTTTCCTACCAGCATATTCTGATATTGTTTTGCTAATGCATTCTGGTGAATACATAGTTGTGATCTCAGAGAAATAATGTGCAGAAATATTTGGGATTTTGCACCACTGATGAAAAAGTTTTGTGTCTGGATGTGAGACTCTTTGCTAAAATAACTCTTTGCTTGTCACTAGTGCAGCAACCGTGAAGAAACACTAATTGTACAGCATAGTTTAGGATTGAGTAATGTGGATTGTTGAGCCAATAACATTATAGTTTTATTACACTGTTAGATGTTCCCTCACAGTATACATGTGATATGGCTCAAACATAGTCCAGAAGGTGTGAATTTAACAAAGAAGGAAAACCTATCCGGCTCTCCTCGGTCCATGTGTGCGACCACATGAGCTGCTGCACTTCATCTTTACTTTTACATGGTCCAAGAATGGAGGTCACCCTCAAAGCCCAGTACAAAGAGTGGACTGATCCTGCGGTGTTGACTTTAACATAATGTCCTGCCTCCCCTACTCCGTGGTGTTCAGAGAGGCCTGAACAATGTATCTGAAGTGAAGTCCTCTCAGCAGGTGGAGGTTCAAACGGCTCCCAAACCAGAGGTACCTCGGGAGGGATTGGATGGCTGCTGCCTGTAGGCCTGGCCAAAATTTGACCCGCACTAAAAAACAGGCCTGTTCCAGACCATTGCTGCCCCCCCCCCTCTGCTAAAACAACACTGGGGAAAGTGTGCATCAGTGTAGGTATAAGTCTGGGGGTAAATGGTGTGTGTATGTGTGTCTATAAGTGGTGAAGAAAGGGCATGTAAAGGTGTGTGTGCACCTGAAAACACTGACCCAAACTTGGGTAAACACACAAATGACAACCTCATGGGTTTCCTTCTTTGAACCCGTGTGACGTGCAGCTGAACGTGTCAGTGCTCCAACATATGACCCGTGCACGTGACGCGTTCTTCATGTGAGGTCAAATATGTGTATATTTATACCAGTCCACATCAAAGTGCAATGATCCAGTTGTCTTTTACTATTTTACCGACTACTTTTTAACTCAATCGTCACTACTTTTCACATGGAAGTGATTATTTGAACTTGTTACAGCAAATAATATTTTTTTAGGAGGTACAAATTTACTTTTTAGTTCATTTATATTCAATTTAACTTCTTATTACTTTCAGGCCTAACATGTGAAAAGTATATATAAAACACTGGCTATAGGTCAGACATGCGATACGGCTCGAACTACTGAACATCATAACGGTCGTTGATGGCCACCAGCTGCTAGGCCCCGCCCTTTGGTCAGTGAGTGATGGGGCAAACTTGACCTTCTCTCTGAGCAGTGAGGGATATGTGGCTGGGGGGATTGAAAACATCCTCTCAGAGTGATGGCTGTTTCAGGGGTTGGAGACACGGGAAACATGTCCTGCCAGTCACACACACTCTCCGTGGTATCAAAAAGAGCCAGCAGTGGCATGCCAGACATGTCACCCATGCGCCAGGCAGACTTCGCAGGCCAAGCTGAGCCAGCAGGATGCCACCGGTCACTAACTTTACCAGACAGGGAGAGGTTGTGTTTACAGAGGTGGAGCAGCAATGTCAGGGTGTTTTATTTTTTTTATCCGAGTGAAAAACTTTCACAGCTGATTGCAGTACTGTGCATGCACCTTGTGAAATGTATCAGAATGACTCGAGATACAGGGATTTTATATTGATCAAAGCAAAAACAGGATTATACTCATTAAGGACGACACCGGCCTGCCTGGAGGTGCTTTATTGAATGACTGTGGATCTAATCTAATGTCACATATACACACAAACATCTACATATACAGGCCCCAGATTCCTAGATTTCTGCTGAGGATCCAGTGTGTACACTATGCTGTGATTTTAGAAAGTAAATGAAAATGCAGGAGGAGGAGGAGGAGGAGGAGGAGGAGGGGGGACATCAGTGAGTGCTTTTGATTGTAATTGACAAATAGGCCTTTTTGGGAATACAGGGGTGGGTTGTACATGTCGGCTGCATGTTTGATTTTCTGTTGATTTGTGCAAATTAGATGAGCAAAATGCACTCAAAAATCATCGAGAGGTTTTTTTTTTCTTTTCTTTTTTAAAAATTTTGACTATAGGTATAATAATTTGCATCAGATGTGAGGGGTGTTCAGAGAGTGACTTCCTCATCCTGTACTCTCCCCTCAGCTCTGGGCCGGTATGGTGGAGCTGCAGACAGCGGCTCTGCTCGGCGGTGACCTGGCGGGCAGAGTGACGTGTGAATGTGTCACAGACTTCTGAGGCCTCGCCGTGGCGTGGCGAGATTCCTCTCACCGTCGAAGCAGGTGGAAGAGAGCGAGCCGTGCAGTCTGAAGCTGAAAGCTGCGTGTGACTGGAGGACCGGGCTGAGGTAGCCACAAATAATGTTAAAGGGGACATCTCCTGATAGTCATGCTTGAGGAACGGCATGAGAAAATGATGTGCACCCAGGTGGTCAAATGCTCTTTTTGTCTCTCAGCAGACAACCAGTGCTGCTTTTGTTGCTGTTCATCACTTTGAAGGAGGACCCATGGTGGGTGTTTACGGTTCCTCGCTTCCTCCTGGTTCTGCATGCTTCCATGCTCCCCTTCGCCAAACGAGCAGGAGCTTTTGTTGTAGGAGGGGAAGTGAAAACTTGTAAGAGCTTATAATATATGGTGTGAATATATGGGGTGTGAGTAATAAACCATACATCAATTCAAGTCGAGCTACGTGGTGGCCAGACTGGCTCATGAGGACCCCATGTGGGATCCCATTTAATCCATACAATAACAAAAAAGAACAATTCATTTTATGCCATATTGTATATATTTATATACATTTGTAGCACTATTGGGCACACAGGCTGGAACATATTGTCGCCAGTCATTAGGCCCAGATTAATACTTGCATAGATATACATAAAAACCACGCAGAATGATATTGCTCTGAGTTGGCATCCATAAATTGTGGAGATATAGTGTCGCCAGATAGAAGGCATATGGCCATGGTAGGACACTGCTCCTTGTAATTGAGCAGCAGAGCAAGCAGTCCATAAAGATGCCAAGACATAGTTAAATATTTATGTAGACGAATGGAGTAATAAATAAATGGTTAAATGAATAATGGCTTGACTAACGTGATCGCAATAGATAAGTCATGTTTTATTCAGGACCTCTAACCCGTTTAGAGAGAAAAGAAGACGTTATTGTAATGAGTCGTTTGTTTAAATCCCCTCTGAGTAAAAGTAAGGAGATGCTATTTTGACATTTTTTTAGTTTTCAGTTTAATAATCTTACATGAAATTATGCTCCCACTCTAATCTGGAGGTTGACTGTATGAAGTTGGTGAAGTGAGGTAATATTTGAGTGTTTTAAATCAGATGTAGTTTCCAAAGTCACAGCAAAATGGTTGTAAAACTGTTGTAAGTTCATCAGCATTAGAGTAATACTGAAATATTATTGTCCCTGTGTCTAACAAAGTCTTTTCTTCCCCTTTATAGACAGATAAAAGTCGTCCTGTGCTTTTCTCCTATTGGGGATATTGTGCGTCGATGGACGCCCCGCTGAGCTTGACCAGATTGCTGTTTTGGCACGCCCTCTACAGGCCGAACCCGGAAGTGAGACCACAGCCGAGTGGGAGACTGTCCTCTGAGATCATCTTTTTAAACTCACTATCAGGGAATATAAACAGAGGTATTCAAAAATATACTTGTCTACTCTAATTCAAATGAATAAATTATATTCCTACAATATAAACTGTCATTTCTTTTAATATTTATTCAACAAAATTAAATAAAAATAAATTTTTGGAGATTATTCAGATATTGTTCGGTGCGTTCACATTATCACACTGAGAACCTCTGAGACACTTTCTTGAGTGGACACGAGGGAAAAACTGTCAACAGCACTGACACAGATTCCCACTGTGAAGTCAGGACCACATCAGACATGAAGCTGTCCACAGCATGCCATCAGGATTTCACTCTTTGTCCTTCAGATTCTTTCTCTCTTCTCCCCCTGGATGAAAAACGATGCCATTATTCTATTTCACAGCCACAAATACAGTTGTTATAGACTGAGTGTAAAGCGTATTGATTTATGAATGAAAATATACATGTGTGTCAACATTGTGTATTGAATAATTTCCAGTGAGTTAGATCCATTATTTGCCATGTCGCTGGTGACCATCTGAAATCTCCCTGGGGTCCTGGGGTTCCTTAGACACCCCACATTTTAAGACACTGTTTTTTTTAAAGCTGCTAATGAATATAAAAATATATGTATTTGCACAGATGCCAATGAAACCCTTCTGTAAATATATTTGCAAAGAGATGGTTTCAAACACATCCTTTTCCAGGAGAAATTAGGCAGAAGAAAGATGAAGAACGAGGAGAAACGCAGCAGGATTTCATGATTTGTCTGCAGAACTGCATGAGATTTTGGTGGAGCAGATCATTTTCAGTTGTTTGTGTTCCTGTGCATGTTTGCCTGTGTGTTCGCCAGTGTGTGTATTTGTCTGCATATAACGGAGTGTGTGTATTTGTCTAGCCTTTGAAGGCACTGCCTTCCCCTGTGTGTCTTTATTGTGGGGCAGCTGAGGCCCTGCCTGTAGCTCTGTCCAGCACTGAGACTCAGACACCAGCTGCATTCACCGTCACAGACCTCTGCCGGCCTTTGATGTCTGCTCTGCTGCCCAGCCCCTGACCACAGAGACACCGTGTATCCACCAACCATCTCCAGTGAAAAAACACAGAGAAACACCTCACTCCTATTTACATGTTTTTATTATCTAACGGGAGAGGAGAAGTTGTTTGATATCCGCGGACAAAAAACAAGCTGTTCGGGTCTGGGCACTCTGGGGTGTCGGACTGATTGACTGCATGGGCAAAGTTCCCAGGGTCTGTCTTTGTGTCCAACTGCTTTTCAAACAGCCCCAGGCTTGAGAGAGTTTTGCCTCGGGCAGAAAAATGATAAATTAGAATTACATTTTACCAAATCAGAGTGTCTAGGTTTTGGACTAGAAAGGTGCAGGAATGAAATGAGATAGCCTTTTATCATGTGGAATCAAAGGACAATGGTGTTGACGTGGATGTAGTTGTCCTATGAATATGCAAAATAAAAGACGGGGCTTCCCGCTGCTGTGTTGATGCAATTGATAGGAGACTTTTTTTTTTCATATTTGGTTTGCAGCTTACATTTTTGCACATTGAGACGTGAGACGGGGAATTTTCCATGAAATTTCCACAAATAATAGCAATTATGCATATATTAATGTTTTATTTATTATAAATCATATAAACTCCTTTGATATAGAACCAAACTCTGCAGCAGAGATGACATTTGATTTATACTTGACAAGAATTTAAAATATTTGCTGTCCACACACTGCTGTCACCGCAGTATATTTACTAAATCAAGTGCTCAAACTGGAGGATAACTGTCTCTCTCTCTCTCGCTGTCTCCTGCTTGTAGCTATAGTAACTTAGAGTATAAACTGTCCTTTAAGACAACAAGGTAAATACAGAGTTGTCCAGTCTGTGATTGAGTGAGACAACAGGGGCCAACATAAAAGATATCACAGAGAGTAAAAAAAGAAAAAGGGAAAACAATACGCCCTGCTCCTATTATCCTTTGTGCTTCAGTGTTTGCATCATAACCCCTCAGAAATACACCAGGTAATGACATTTCCATCAGACGGATGACACAGACACTCACATGTACCCCCGGACGGCGCCTGGCTTCACGATTGTTGTTAGCCTTAAAGCCCTTGCGCAAGCAACTCACAAAAGCCTAATGGTCTTTATCATAAATATCAGTACTGCAAAGGTTATAGTTAGATAGATATGTCCCTGTGCTCCATTTAGTTGCATAGCCGACACTGTTGACTGATGCTGCTTTCAAACAGGAAGAAGCACATTGATAGAAGAGGCTTAGAGCTAAATAACAAGTGGGTTACACTCGGGCTAATCTTAATGCAGGTGAAATATCTGCTCTTGTGTAAAGGTTATCTCAATATAACTTCTACATTGTTTTCTCAAATCTCAGCAACCTCCTCAGTTAAACTAATGGAGGACTGTGCCATTTTACAATAGCATGACTTAGAGGCAGAAGTTCAGCATCAACATATAATCCTCACTCTGCAGCTCTCTCCTCAGCAGCAGCAGCAGCAGCAGTACGACTGTGGACACACTACAGAGGCTATTTAAGTTTTGACTAATGGTTAACTTGACTGAATTATAATCACATGATAATATCTATTGATATACCATTGATTTGCTATTAGAGGACTAGTTTAACCTTGATTTATAGCAGCAGACCTGTCGAGTTCAAGGCCATAAAGGGATCATTGACAAGCAACAATAGCCCTTCTTAACATGCCCCTAAGGTCCCCTTCAGCAGCGGATCAATACTTGACCTCTACAGCCATTATTTACTGGCAATAGCTTTTCAGCTTTTTCTGAAAATGATGTACAGTATCTGTCTGAGGGGGAAAGGGGAGACATTGTTCTTAACCTCGTGCTAATAGGCTTTGCACCGGAGTAGTCTGCAGTCAATAGAAAAAATAAAAATAGTGTGAAATGATTGGTGAATAGAAAAAATCCATATCATAAGCAAAGGATGAGAGGAGCTGTTTCTGCTCTATACATTTATATATTGTGAGGTTATACATGGTAATTAAAAACATCACTAGAATATTTTTGCTCTATGTTATAAAGAGGTGGCAACAACATCAAAGCAACAATCACAGTAAACTTTTTTTAAAGTTTATTTTTATTGTTGATTAAGTTGAAAAAAAAAAAACATATATATTTTATTATCTTTATTGAGGTGCAGAAGGCGCTTTTTTTGAGGAATAATTAATGAATCTTACTAAACCATTTCCTGTGTATTGTGCTAAAGAAACCCAGTGTTGTTCAAAAAGACAAAAAACATATTTCTTCATAACATGAACTAATCCACAGACAACACTTTTTAAGATGAATCAATTAATTGTTGCTTTTTCTCTGGATTTGTTGAAAATAAAAATAAAAAATGACACTATCACTGCCATTGTCCTCTCATAATAGGTGAGAGGTCTGTGCAGTGAAGTTCACATTCATGCTGTAATATCTGAGTCAGTAGCGGGCACTTGGTTATAAAAGCTAAGGTGGCTCCCCATTAAGAGGGACCTGGGGGGACAGAGTATCTCTCACAGAGTGACCTTTATTACGAGCAGAGCCAGTGGGTCATTGGATGTGACACATATGTATTAGGCTGATTAGGAGTGCAGCCCTGACCGGGGTCTGCAGGTGTCCAGCAGCATGACACCAGCAGCCTCTCTCCGTCCGAATTAGGAGTAAATGGCGGAGGCATGTGACCTTTTTAGTTGGGTAGGGAAGTGTCTTTACAAGCCGTCCAGTCTGAAGTAAACTGACTGCTTTGGGTGGAGAGGGATGTCTGTTTTTCAAAGGAGGAGTCCTTTTTTTAATATAGAAAATGTGAGATTCCCACACGATCCTGCACGTTAGCGCACGATTACATGTTTGCAGGCGGCATGTGTGTGTGTGTGTGTGTGTCTGTCGGTCAACACAATCCACTCAGACAGGTGATGTGGGTGAGTAATCCATTAGAAGGATACAGAATCCCTTCCTCAGCAGCGCACAGTTTGAGTGCGCTCAGCAAGACCTTGATGGGCCCCAGAGCCAGGGCCTGTCAAGCCAGGAGGCAGAGTGATGGAGAGCCCCCACCATGGTGCACTGGACCCTGGCTCTCACCCACGCACTGCCACTGAGGCTGCACACTCAGGGGCCTACGGTCACTGCAACACAATCCAGATGTACTCGACGAGATGTGTGCAGGTATGCATGCGCCGGGCGTACGCGCACATGTTCTTCCCACTAAGAGTATGGGACTGTGCCAACAAAGGGTCAATGCAGATTAAGATATTTCCTGCCAGTCTCCTGTCTGCCTGTCTGTCTCAGGGGCCGGGGAATATTTCCATTATTGGAGGAAAATTCACTCAAATCCCTCAACCTTGTCAGCGAATGACACGCAGTCCCAGAGGACATCGGGCTTTAGCTCTGAGGGACATTAATGAAAAGGCTACGAGCTCCTTGAGGGAACGCCGCATCAGATAATGGCCGACAAAGTAGAGGCGCTAGTCATGTGGAAAGTTTGAAAAAAGTCGATGAGGAGTAGAAGAGGTGAAGATTTTGTTTATGTGGGCAGACTCCTCACTGTGCCCTTCCTGTAGTGGTGGTTGGCAAATTATTGATGATTCAACATAAAAGTTTGATCCAGCAACCCCGGCTCTGCACACCTACATACGAACACATCATATACTTCCTGAATGTTCTGTAACACAGTAAATGATTTCAAATGAGCCATAAGCCAACAGCAGAGTGAACACAATGCAGTTGTTATTATAAATCAAACCTCACAGGACTTATTACACCAACAACAGCAAAAAAACCCAAAAAAACCCAACTTCACTAATTGGCACAATGATTTTTTAAATGAGTGTGTGTGAGTTCGTCTCCGCCAGTTGCAGTGAATAAAGACACTCTGGGTTGTTATGAAACTGAATCAATAATGTAGAGCACTGCTGTGTCTTTATTGCCTATCTGGGGAGCTACCGATTCATTAAAAAACAAAAAAAAACACACATTACATTATGGGATTTGCTTGCCCAGGGGTTTGAGTTATTGAAATTAAAAAAAAAAAAAAGTGATCAAAATCTTGTGTAAATATGTCTGTTAATTCATCCAAGCATGCATCTGCTGTAATGTTTCATTAAAGAGTGAGGGTGGAAAGTTACAACAAAGTGAGTCTTAGTTGCTGACATGTTGCTGATTACAGAAGGTAGCATTAAAATGTTGAAATGATACTTAGCAAAGCTGCAAATGTAAATCCTGCGATGAGAGAATATAACAAAAAAATATATATATTAATAAATTCAAATCATAACAGCGTGTCGTGATGTGCATTTGTATATGTGTGTGTTTTGGGATGTGATGGTGGTGGTGGGGGAAGTGTGTGTGCGTATGTGTGTGTGTGTGTGTGTGTGTGTGTGAACCCTGCCAGCCTGAAAATCAGTTTGGGCTGTGAAATCCCTGTCAGTGCCCAGGGCTTAGGCATTCTGATCTGCTTGGGAAAGCTGCTACACTAATAAATGGCATTAACCCGGAACGGTCACATTGTCTCACTGTAAATGTTCTATTCATTTTTCATACTTCCATGTATGGCCGTCTGACTCCCTCGCCAATTTTTTTCCTCTCCCTTGAAATTAACAGCAACCAGATCGCGTCCGCTCGGTGATCTTTTGAAAAATAAAACCTAATAACAAAATGAAGTGACAGTGTGGCATTTTAAGGGGATTTTTTTTTTTTATGTCAGATGGGAAAAATAAAAGTGCAGATGAAGTTACTTTAAAAAATCCAGTGGCAAGGACAAGTTGTTATTGAAATTATTGTGTTTTTTTAGTAATAATAATATGACAATATTGCTAAAATGACACAAGTCCTAAACTACACTTAACACACAGTCAGAGTAGGGGTGTGCTCACTCTCAGCTTTACATCCAAATGAAGTAATAATGTAAATAACCTGTCTAAACTGACCTGTCCTCACTGTGATGTTGTTTTATTTCCAGATAATAGCAATCAGCCTCAGAAGCTTGATGTTATTATAATCCATAGAAATAAGGTTTACATGATGAAGCAACCTCCACCCTATGGTTAAACTAGCATCTTAAGAGAAAGTCTATTAATAAGCTTCTTCTTAATAAGGTCCATCAATATGAATATACTTGGTCTGCTTTCACCCACTGGCTGACTGGACTGTAATGTGTTTACTATATGATCCATGGTCGGGGTGGTGTTTTGTTTTGATGTCAATTTGTAGAAATTAATAAAGTGTGCATTATAAAAACAAAGAAATTAAAAATATTACTCCTCTTTGAAAAAATGTCCCATTCTTTGTGAATAGTATTGAATGTATGTCTCCATGCCTTTGGTTTGCCATACAGAGCTGGATTCATGCTTAGACTGGTCTATAAATAAAATCATCGATGCTGCTCAGAAGTGCTGGTAAATTAGTTTTATTTCAGGCAATCTAGCAGAGTCTTCAGTGGATATTCAGCGTATTAAAATCAAGTAATGTAGTCTGCAGTGTTTGGCTTTGCCATGTGCACCAAACTGAACACGAAGAAGAGAAAGAAAGACGTGTTCAGAGGAGATAAAGGAGAAAATAATTACCAAGCATGTTCAAGGTGAAGGCTGCAAGACAATCTCCAAGCAGCTTGATATTCCTCTGACCACAGCTGCTAATATTATTAGAAAGAATAGTTTGAATGGGGGAAAAAGAAGCAGAAAAACTTCAATACTGATCCGAGCTGACAGATCACCAGTTGCACCGTGCGTGGCTTTCTGAATCAAAGAGAGCTACAGGGAAGAAGACCTGGGAAGAAACATTAAAAAACCACTACCACTGGAATATGCTAAAATGGATATTGACTGGTTACAGTACTTCTGGGATGGTGTTTTTGGAAAGTCGCATCAGCTCGACGTTCACAGAAGACAAAAAAATGAAGCTTTCAAAGACGAGAAGGCGACGCTCACTGTGAAACATGGAGGAGGCTCAGTTGTGTCGTGGGGTGCGTCTGGCACATGGTGCCTTGAATCTGTGCAGGATACAAGGAAATCGAAAAATAATCAAAAAGCGAAACATGCTACAGAGAGAGTCAGAGAGCTCCGGCACAGTCACCGATCAGCAGATAATGACCCAAAACATACATCTAAGAGCTCCCAAGAATAGATGAAGAAGAAAACAGTGGCGTTGGGAAGTCGCCTGCTATGAGTCCTGAACTTACTGACCATGTCTGGTAGGAGCTGAACTGAACAATTAGGAGGAGGTGTCCATCAGACCTGAGAAAAGTGGATCAGTTTGGTCTGTTGAAAAGTTTAAAGGTCCCATAAAGATGCACACACATGAAGTGCTACATAGCAGTGACTGCATCCTCAGAACATTAAGTAACATTAGGTAAAACCAAGCAAAACACCAGCTGTAGTGATCTGAAACCATCCTTTAATCTGTGGAGAAATAAACAAGTGTATTGTATTGGTATTAGCATGCTAGCTAAAAAGATTAAGATAAGTTAAGTTAAGTTAAGTTAAGATAAGATAAGATAAGATAAGATATGATATAAGTTAAGTTCAGTTAACCTAAGATAAGATAAGATAAGATAAGATAAGATAAGATATAAGTTAAGTTCAGTTAAGTCAAGTTAAGATAAGATAGATAAGATAAGATAAGGCAGACTTTGTTAAGCCCACAGCAGCTTGGATAGAAACAAACTATAAGGTGCAGAAACAAAACAGTTCCTGTTAATCTCATGGATGGGTTTTAGGATTTTTTTAAAAAAATACATAATGATTTTGATCTATTTTTAAAAATTACTATTTTATCATTAAAATAACTTGGAAAACTGTCATTTTTTTAAGAAAAGGTTGGGTTTAAGTTAAAATACATTCCCATATTTGTCATAATTTTAAGAATATCATTTTTTATTCAATAGATGAAACTGTTTAATTCAATCATAATATCTCAAATATATGTGTATATGTACTACCATTCTGTATTTTTATGAGTTGGTTATTTTATTTTTACACTGTAGCTCCAGCTCTTGTTTATTCAAACTTTACATTTCCAGCTTCTCTGCTTTAAACTCCTTGGACTCTGATCACAGACATAACCAAACACTGAAGTGTGCGTTTAAACCCTTTGGGCCTTAAACCCATACATCCACATATTGTATATTTTACCACATTGAACATGTCACCATCAAATATTTGTACAGCTGCATACTGATGGTTGGAGGAGTTAACCAGCGACCATCAAAATATCATTAACAGTAATTGAAACTCTCGGTGGATCTCTGCCCTCTAGGTGTAGGGGCCGTCAGAGTGGGTTATGTAAAGGAGGACATGATGACAGTAGATGATGATATGTGTGTGTGTGTGTGTGTGTGTGAAAGTTGAGTGTTGCTGGTAGCTTGGACAGTTCGCGACCCAGCGGGGACATTGGCGCTCCGGCTGGGTAGGTAATGATATCAGATGCCACGCTCGACAACAACAGGTGCCTTGGCGCTGCCACCTTCTACCTCCACGCTGTGTCAATGACATCAACACCAACCCACCGGTTAATTATAGATCACCAATCCCCTGCTCTTCACTGCTCGGCAATGACAGGAGCAGGAGGCTGGTGGGGGGAGATGTTCTGCTGAAGGAGGTTGACAGGTTTGGTAAAGAACATAACACAACACGATGACCTTTCTCCACAATGTGTGAAAACGCACAAGCATGACGGTGTGATTTTTGTGAGGGTTTAAACTGTTCAGCATTTATATTGTTGTTTCTGTTTTGCAATAAATATGATGTGATGATTTTTTTATTCACCACTGCTGCACCCCCCCCACCCACTTTTTTTTTTTTCTTTTATGAAGGACACATGACTTTTGTTGTCTTGTACCTCATATGCTCAGAAGCCCTTGTGACTAATTCAGTAGAAGCGCTCAGCTCCGGGGTGGAGATTGGGAGCAGATTTAGGTGCAGCATTTGGATGACCATATGGAACTCTTTGTGGCGCCAAGAGACCATGCAGCTTGGAAACCTGATCACCATCTCCCTGGTGACAGCTGGAGCCTTTACACCATCAGAACATTTGTAGACTTCTAATTTGTCATAACCACCTCCTGTGGCAAAGAAATATGCTGCAAAAAAAATTAGGTAAGCAAAGTTTGGAATTTCTGGGACGGAGCAAAGATTTCGGGAGCGGGGCCAAGAGGAGTGAAACACAAGGGGGCGGTGGGGGGGTGGTGTGTGTGTCAGCGAATGTGGGAATATTATCTTATGCTTACATAATTCTGTCCATCTTCGTAGCCCTCTGGGGTCTGGGGTCCATTTATTGTTTACCTTATTTTGTTTCAGCCCTACTTCACCTATGTGGTTTTACAATTATTTATTTATTTTTGATATAATGTATGAACACACTAAACCTAAAATTGCAAAAAAAAAAGAGTGGGAAAAAGTTAAGATTTATTTTTTTTTCTTTATTGTGTGTTGAAGCTAATAATGTAATAACAGCCCATGACGTAATAAATTTGCCCTTTTTGAAATGTAACAGGCCAATAATGTAATAACTGGCCAATAACGTAACAGAAGTCCAGAACTGATAATGTAATAGTTTTTGGACAATAACGTAATAATTTATTACGTTATTGGCCTGGTAAAAGAAAAAAAAAACTTTGCAAATGTAATAACTGAGCCAATAGCATATTAAATCATTACGTTAATCATTACGCCAACAGTTATTACATTATCGGTTCAGGACTTTTATTACGTTATTGGTCAGTTATTACATTATTGGCCTATTACATTTCAAAAAGGGCAAATTTATTACATTATCGGCTGTTATTACATTATTGGCTTCAACCACAAAAGTGTAACGAATCATTTCTATAACTTCAATGCAAATATAAATTTCACTTTCGGTTTCATGAACACTCTCCGCAGAATCATTTTAACTGTTTCATCCTGCAGCAAACGCGCATCAAACACCACAAGATTCAGGAAAAAGCATGATGTTTATTTTCTATCATAGCCTAACTCTGGTTTTTATTGTCTGTTACCACAACTCAAAAACTGGTAAATAGTTTGAAATCCGGCTTCATCAGGCTGTGTCTTCCTGCTGCAGCATCGTAAACCAGTCATCTGATCTGATCACGTGATCGTAGGCTTCAGAGGGTTAACTGATAAACCTGTACATTATCAAGAAAAAAACTTTCCTCTCTCTGTGGCCTCTGGAGGTGTGAGAGGGGTCATCCTTGCACCAGTCCAGTCATAATTTCACAAGTGCAATGCAAGAGTGTGTGTCTGTCCGTGCACGCATATTGTGCACACGCACCTCTGCACCTAGTGGCTGTCAATCAAGCACAAGCTCCCTCTCCCTGAAGTCCCCGAAGAGGACTGCTGGTTATGGTAGCTTGTCTGTAAATATATCCCATTAATATTTCATGGAGCTGTTTTTTTTTTTCTTCCTTAGTGTACCTTGTTGTTTCTCTCCTCTTGTCTGAATGGACCGTGTACCTTATGCTCATCAACCAGAAAATGCAACCCCCCAACCCCCCCTCCCTCCTCCTCTTCCTCCTCCTCCTCCTCCTCCCTTCATTCTCCATCTCCAGTGTGTAAAGTGTTTTCTGCCTGAAGGCACAATTCTCTTGTCATTGTTGTACACTCAGGGCCTTGTTGTGGTGTGATGTAATTGTTTTGCTCGGAGACCTTTCGCGCTGCAAACCGAAAACAAAGGGTAGTTTTATGATCGTGTGCAGCTCGGAGCCTTTTAAACTCACAGTCAGAACGCTTAAACCATGATTGTTTAGCTAACAAATTAATGACTCCGTAAGAAAAGCCTCACACTAACAGAACAGTAATTGCTCCGATACAACTCCCAGTATCAGCGGTCAAATTGGTGCCGTGGGCCCGCGAACGCCGGCAGGAAACCGAGACTCAAATTCTCATTGCACTTAGAAGAGCTCTGGGAAAGGCTTGTGGGCTAGCATTTTCTACGGGGAAATAGCCTGAGTGTTTTTTTCGTTGCACCGTGGTAATGCTCTCTAATGCTGATGGTTGACTCTCCGCAGGCAGTCTCGCAATTCTCAGGTGGGCCTTCCTAAAGCACTAGCTGAATTAAGTGGATATGGCTGCGAGATTTTTAAAGTGCGTCACAGCGCACAGGCCGCTGGTCTACCGTGACATTAGTTGGTTGTTAAGTGTTCTTTAGCGGATTACGGGCGGGCTTTCGGCGTGTTTCTGACGAAGCAGAATGGGGCTATCAAATCCAGTCGGCCTGATTGTGGACCCGAGGAAAGCGATAGATTCTGTTTCTGTTAATTTGGTTCAAGCTGGCACCTCGGGGAGAACAGCAGACAGAGAAAATGTCCAAGTGGTCATCGGGGATGGCTTTAAAAACAATAGATGGGAAGCCAGGCATTAGGGAGCATAAAATTGAAACTGTGCGGCTGTGTTAGGACCACGGCGAGGGAGGTAGAAACTGTTGCATATTTAAACCCCTGAGGCCCAATACTGTACATCTGTAAGGTACATTTTGCCAAGAAGAGATGGCTGTATTGCTGTCAGTGACCACAGTATCTAAAATGTCTTTCTGGATGCAATGATTCAAGTATATTGCAAGCTTGATATTGCATGACATCACCCACATCGTGACAGATTTTTTTTTTAATTAAAGAAAAAGTGAGGACTGGTATCAGATTGCTGTTGCAGGCGCTTTTAAATCAAAGGTCGAAACTTTGTTGCACAAGACGATCATTAAAACCCTCCAAGTGAGGCAGTAACCTGTGGCTGTTAGAGTTGCTTTTTATTTCTATACTGGTCTCAGGATTAAAAAAACAACAACAACGCAGCCACCGATCTTCAGTGTTTCCTGCAAAAAAAACCAAAAAAAAAAACTTGCTCCATGTTAGCAGCCGGGCACAAAAGTCAGAGCAAGAGCAGGAGAATAAAGGCAAAGAAAAGGGACTGGCTTTAGAAACGCTCAGCTTTAGTGGAGAGCTAACTGGACTGTAACTTAGATATGTAGTTTGGGGAGTGAGAGAGAGAGAGGGGGCTATGGATTTTAATCCGTCAGTCGATAAAGGTCAGTGCTCGAAAGGGCTTTATTCCTCAGCTCCACATCAAAGTGTAAATCCGCTGATTGCAGGCCCTGAATGGGGAGACAACAAGGCTCCATTTGTGGTCCGTTTCTATGGCTCAGTGTGTGTAAGACCCCGCGTGCGCAGACCCATAATACAGGGGGTTTCTATCAGGGGCCCCCTAGATCAATGGGCCGCATGACCTTTGCATTGTGCTGCCGGCTTGGCCCGTGATGTCATGCCATCTATCCGGTGCTCCACTTAAAGGGGCGAAAGAAAAGCGAGCCAAAGTCCCACACCTTCCTCCCACTGAGCCACAGAAAAGACAGCATGAAAGGCATCATCTGCAAATGTATCCACCTGAAACGGGATTTATTCTCCTCGAAACACACCTTCGCAGATTAGGGGAGGGGCCGAGGGGGAGGAGGCGGGGAGAGGCTGAAGTGTGAGATGTCCGCTGGTTAAACGCTGACTGTTACAATGTCAGTTGTAGGTTATTGCTCCGTCACTATTTGAATGCGTGTTTGCTGATGTAAACAAAAGTCTTGTTGGCTGATTCAGACGAGCCCCTATCACTTCTGGAGTGTTGTTCAGCATTGATCTATGGCCGCTGAAATTAAACATGGTGCGGCGCAGACTCCGGGCCGAGAGAAAAGAGAAGCCCCCTCATTGTTCCCGAGTGAAAGGTCCTCTTTATAGTGAGGAGAGACGATGGCAGCTGGTAGGTTCTTCCCTCTATAGAAGATAGAGCACTTTCACAGAGTTGTGGAGTGCATTTGAATGGAAATCTAAAGAGGTAGGCGTGAACCATTTGTTTTGCTATGTTTGTGTTTGCTGTCAACATGTCTGTCTGTGTTGTGGGGCGGCCCCTTTTTACTGCACAAAGTAGCCACTTTGCGCACACACACATACACACTCGCGACCCCACCAACTCTGCATCTCAGCCCCCTCCGCCGCCGCCGCCACCAAACCCCCGGACTTTAATCACGGGGGGGAAAGGAAGAGTTGCCCCAAAAGAGAGCGCAGGAGCCATCTTTGTGCGCAGCTTTGTCGCCATGACAGATGTTGTAATTGCCAACTGATGGATCACTTGTCAAGGGACGTCATTAGGATTTCGGTGGCCAGGAAGAAGAGGAGAAGGGGTTAAAAGAAACAACTGGGAAAAGACGGAGCTGGCTCAGGCGGGAATGGATGGCAGACCAGGTCACATATATTAGCCTTTTGACTGCAGCCGTGGAGATTAATAATGTGATTGGCCACGCGTTAGAGGAGACACCATCGAGAATAAAAGAGTCTCCGCTTCTGCCTTCTTGTGACGGCATGAAAAGTTTAAAAGATGGGGCGCGTAAACAAAACGAACCCTCGATGGTTTTTCTATGAAGCCCTGTCTGCCGCCATTGTCCTGCAGGCAGCGGACTCCGGGTGATGAACGACGTGCACATGTACGTGCTCCCACAAAATCTCCGAGATGGGATCAAAAATTCAAATCTGTTGAAAATAAATTCACAGATCTCGGTGGAGACGACTGTGGGGCCCACTCTGAGAGCCGGAGGAGGCGTCTGTGGGGCCCGGGTCCACAGACAGCCTCTATTCTCTGGTGGCACATTCAAGGTCATTTAAGCGAGTGTCCCCATGTTCCACAAAGTGTCACTCTACACCAAAGTAAACTGTCAGTTTGTTTATACTTGCCATTTGATTGTGTAAGACACCCCCCCCACTCACCCCTCTCCAACACACACACATACACACCCACGCACACACACCAAAAGCTCCCCAGAGGTCAATTAGGACAGACAAGGGGCTTTCAAACAAAGGGTGCTAGTGGCCCAGAGCAACCAAGGGAACCACATAATTAACAGTTATAAAGTACTTTACTCTGTTAATTTAATTAGTTAATCCTTTTATCAGTGATGCTTTGTTGAAGAGAGTCATTACAAGGCTCCTCTTCCAGTGTTTGGGCTGAATGGCTGGTAATGGAGCTTCACAAGTGATCTGATCGGCCACAGAGACACTCATCAGTGGCCTGAGACCACGTTGAATGTTCATTTTCTTTAATAACTTGTGCAGTAATGTTATGACGAATCAGCACATGAGACAATTTGGTTATTTTACTCACAAGAAAAGAGGCGTCGCAGATCAAATGAATCTGAATCACAGGTTCCTCGTCTCTGATTAAATGGAGGATGTTTGAAGTCAAACGATCATTTTCATGTGCTGCCAAGTCTCATCTCCATGTCCATTTACGAATACAACCCCCCACTCACTCCGAAAAAAAACCTCATATCTGTCTTTGCACTCTGGAAATTATTCAAATGAGCAAAGCTTTGCTATTACATTTATTTTACAGCACTACTTCAAGGTTGAACAATAACGTGCATGTAATCCTGTGTGATGTAGCTGTGCCTGCTTTCAGGTGCAGCACCTTTGAACATCAAATCTTTTTTTTTATTTTTGGGAAAGGTTTTAATAATCAGCTCCGCCGCCCCCTGTTGGGCGGTGAATCCTGGTTGCAGGTGGAGCTACTAGGCCAACACCTCACTGGACTTACACCAGCACCTGAAACACAATATTTACACTTCAAGTACGCACGGGAAAAATAATCATCAAGCGTCTGTGTGTACGCTGTCACCCCCCCTATTCTGCATTAAAGTGGAACACAAGGTCCTGCTGATTGCTACAAGCCTTACAGTCACAGCATAACACCATTACAGATGCATGTGCTGGGCTGAAGACAGATTTCAGAGCTGCTGTATGTAAATCTTCCAGCACACATAGTTTGTAACACCTTCATATTTGCCATGGTGCCTTTTATTGATAAAACACAAGCGGCGAGCGCTGTAATGTGTTTGCGCTGCACGATGGACCATTAACCAGCAACTATTTCTTTCCGAGGCACACTGCTAAGTTATTAATAGAAACACATAATTCATCTAATTCTATCCACAGATATTGCGTTTGTGCAGTTTTCTGTATCTGTAATTCCTCCAGGATGTTTCGAATGCAGCGGGCCGACGCCAAGAAAATGGATATGGAGTTTACAATCAAACTCCTCGTCTGACCAGATGGCTGATTGTTTACTTCTGTGGGGGGAGAAAAAAAAAAAAAAAAAAGCATATCTCTGATTGCAATCATTCCCAACCATCGCAGCTTCATTAGGCAGAGTTGGGAAATCATGACGATGGAGACGGGAAACACCTGTTAGTTGCCGTGTTAATCTGGACGGCGTGCATCCTCCGAACATATCGAGATGAAGTCTGAAGACATGCCCCTTGTTAATTAACCTGCACCTGCTGCTGCATCCATCCACCGAGCAGCCCCTGTATCCTCTGCCCGATCAAAAATAACAACAAAAAAAATGTGTTTTTTCTTCCATTAGTGTTAGTGTGTACTGTAAATAATACACAATGACAAAAACAAAAGAACGTACAAGAGAAAGTCCTGAATTTTTAATAAGCAGCGGCACACCTGAATAACATGAAACCCTGAATGTTTCATGCTCCAAACAAGTAAGACCGCTGTGAACTGATGAAACCATGAGACAACAGAAGATGTACTTTAACCAACACAGCTCTAAACAACAGTGGTACATTCCTCCACTCAGGTACTCTGCTCAAGGGGAATTTTGAGGTGCTTTACTTGAGTGGTTGCATTTTGTGGCACCTAAAATCAGAGTATTACAGAAGGAAATACTGTAGTTTTTAATCCTGTATGTTTATAGTTAAGATTTTACATGCAACAGCTTATGAATAATGACACAATAACTTTGTTTTTGACAATAATTGTCAAAAAAAAAACAGGAGCTGCCATGTCTACACAATGAGAACCTTTATTTAAGTACAGTTTATTCATAAAACTTCTGTCATTAATAGCAGCTGTTGTATTTCAACTTTCACTATAAAGAATATTTCTTCCACCACTGGATCTATTAAATCTCATATACATACAATATTGCTCAAGACAATGCCGTTCAGCACTATAGGCTGCATAACTATAGGCTATACAATCAAGTTTATACCCCCAACCATTAAAAAAAATGGCTCCTCTATAATTTCTGGCAGTCTTTGATGGGGATTTGTGCCCAAATGAAAATGCATTCGAAATGAGCAGCCCTCTGCGGCCCCCACAGTGTGCAAAGATGGCATACAGCAATAATCTTAAAAAAATGTAATTAAACACAGATAAGATTAATACAATCAGGGAGAGATGATTGAAAGATGCTGTTGTTGTGTAGGAGGGTGGCCAGGCCCCCGGGCCCCTGGGCCCCAAAACGAGGCGGCTAGCTGTGGGGAAGGGGGCCCTTCGCACTGGGATTAGCTTAGCCAGGTGGGGGAGCTTCGTGGTTGGAGCATTTAAATTAGCGGTGAGATGACAACCCCCATTAGGAGGGATTAAAGGCCTGCTGGCAGGCAGAAATGCACTGGCACTGGCAGGGGCATCCGTCACACAAAACCCAAGGCGACGTGGCACAAGTCAGTCACTCGACAGCCGTTGTCGTTCTCTTTATTGCAATAACACAAAATGCTGCGATGTAATTTCATAAAATGTACTCATATCCATGTTCGTCTATGAGCTGTTGTTGTTTTTACTGCGTCTGTTTGTTCAAAACAACACAGGTGGTGGCACTGGTGCAGTTAATCACTGAGGTGACATCAAGCCAAGTTGGGTTGTGACTACACAGCAACTTTGCTTCAAAGTTTGGTTCTGAATGGACTTTTTATTTTGTGCTTTTTCATTTTTTTCTTACTGCTCTTTTCATGGCTCCGTTTCAAATGTGGAAACTATAGTCGCCCAACTATGCAGTTTCTCTTAAAGTTAATTCAAAAGGACAGCGCGCAGGTTCAGGGGTGAGGCTGCACAGAAGCCCAATCACCGTGGAGGTCCCCGCAGAGACTCTGTCTGTCGGCAGGATTGTGCTAACGTCAAAAAGCTGCGAGAGGAATTACTGGCTTACTGCCACCTGACAACGGCACTTTTTGTTCCCGGTGCATTCCCAAGTTCTGAAGGCAGAGGAAAACAAAACAAAAACCAGCAATCCGATTAAAACAATCTCCTTGTGTCCCGATTAGCATACATTTACATGAGAATAGCCCTCTGTGATCAAACAGTGGTAGGTGAGTGCGGCACCCTATGTGGTGTTATGGCCCCTCAGAAGGAAGCCCAAAACGCACGCCACAAGCGGGGAATCTTCCCCGCCTGGCTGTATCCAGGCTGCTTGGCCTGCGCCGCTCGTCGTAAATGTGTCATCTCTCCCACGGCAGCTTACAAACAAGAACTTTTAAAGCCCGCCACCTGCTGAACTAAGAACTGGGATCAGTGTGGGATGAGAGGATCGTATCTCTATGCAAACTAACCGATGACAAGTTCAAGATAGACACAATAACAGCTGAAACAAGAACATCAAGCAGAGCGGGAGCCTCCCATTCAAATGTGCATGTAAGGGGGAAAAAAACATACGATTTAACATTTCACGGTCTATTGTATGATAAACATACAAACATTAGTGTTATGTTCTTACCTTATCAGTGAGGTAAGGGCTGCAACACAAACAATGACAGGCACCGCAAGGGTGTCGGTAACAGCTTGAGGTGGCGTAGGGGGGGTAAAAAAAAGAGGAGATGATAAAAAAGGAACTGTAGACAGACAACGTCAGATGTCACTGTTTGGTATTTCTACAAAGCTCCAGAGAGAAAGGCTAGCCTGGAGCCATCGCAGTGTTTGAGACAAATGAAGTGAGAGTGTGCGAGCTCCTGTGCCAACCTGGGCCTTCTCCTCTTCCTCTACAGTACGCCGAGCTCTCCAGCGGCAACAGGAAATCAAACAATTAGCAGGAGGGAAATAAAAGGTCCTTTTTTGCCCTCTGGCACTTGTAAACATGGTAACAGTCTTTGGAAAATGCTGCCGTCATCATGCAAAGTTCTGTGTCCTGCTGTATCTGGCAACGCTGTCAGATAACAACATCCTGACAAAGAAAAAGACCCCGTCCTGCCATTAAATCAACAAGGATGTATGTTACAGGAACAAAAACACTTTATTATCGACAGATATTTGTAGTAACGGTACAGAATATTGTGATTTTTCAAATAAAAATTCACATATTTACAGAAAAATGCCACAGTTTGCTTATTTATAATTGCTGAATTACCCCCCAAAAAGGATTTGCCTATTAAAAAAAATCCAAAATTCCCTTTTAACAGATCAGAAATTAAAAGTGAGGTTAGAAAGCACATCCTTTTGTGATTTGAATTCATTTTTTACAGCAAAATAATAAATAAAAATATATTTTCTTGACACCATACACCCGAGTGTAGTAAAATAATTACATAAACTGGCTCCTGATATAGACACATGTATTTATTAACATGCATTCAGCAGAGGATTCAAGATAATAAAAATACATAAATTATTATAATAGTAAAAAGTGATGCAGTTTGTGACTAAATTGTTTATTGTGCTTCTCCTCAGCCAACTGGGTATTGAGGCTACATTTAGAGCTACATGAAGTGGCTTTAAAGAGCAGAGCAAAGAACATGAGTGTGGCCATATCGCGGCAGAGTTCATCGTGCTCCCTCTAAGTGGAATTCTTAACTATGGGACCCCTTCACAGCGAGGAGTTTGTGTTTACATAAAAGAGCCAACCCAGGTCTGGGACATTGCACTCGGGACTGGGGCATCCCAGTCCTCTGTCTAAGTGGACCGGAGAAAACATGGACGTTAATGTAAAAGCAGAAAACAAGGAACATGTGGGGTTTTTTTTGTTTTTTTTTCTTCCTGAGATGAAAGTTTCCAGGCTGGTTTGGGTTTTTTTGTGAAGTGAGAGATACTAAAATGTTGGACAATGTGCTGGACCTGATGATATTTAAATAAACAAAAATGGAGGTCTGTGTTGATTCCTGATCGTCGTGTAGTTTATTTTTGTCCATGTCATACTGACTCATTTATTACAGAACATCATGAATAAAAAATATGCAACATCCACTATAAGAGATACCCAAAATATTATAGAATATCATTAAACTGATTATTAAAAAGCAAATATAATAGATGCATCATATTGTGCAACCATATCCAGGAATACCATCACAGAATACTGAAATAATGATATTTAAATATTTTTTTTACATATATTTTTCTTCATATATTCTCTGCAAATGTTCATGAACTCTCTTGCTCTAAATGGATACACAGTCTAGTCAAAAAATAGTTTTTATTAGTTTCGACTCCCTTAAAAAATACTCTACAATTACCAAAGGTTGTAATGCTTCACCTTTAAATAACTTTAAACGTGATGAACTGTGTCATTTATACATCTTAATACATTTGATACTTCAAATAAGGAAGCCTGTGTATTCATGACTCATTTTAAATTAAGGTGGATTATTGGCTAAATGCATATGTGGACTTTGAATAATACATGTAACAGTGAAGCTAATGGATATTGGCACCACATCCTTACAGTATTGAACTGCTATTGAAAAAAGGATTAGAGGACGTATGTCCAGACAGAAAAGGGAGAAAGTACATCTGCCTTTTTTTCCCCTTTCCTTTTCTGAAAGGCCTTTTTAAATGATGGTATTGAAGTGCATTGGCTGCTCCTGGATGAATAGTGCTGACCTTAAATTGTCCTTCTGTTCAAAGGGACACAGAGAATAACTTTAAGATTAGGGAGGATCTGCTGTAAAATCCTAGTGTTAACATATAATCTTGAAATTTAATCATGTTTTGAGACAGTTCTGGAAACGCCTCATTTGATTTTTGCATTGATAGTCAAATTTTACATGAATAGTAAAATGCATAATTTGCAGTTTCAGGTAAGTGTACAGTTACATCTGCACCTAATGGGATGCAGAATGATGACATTTCAGGCTTATTTTAAAATAATCAATGTAAAAATGAAATAATAAACTTCATTTCTATGCAGTATTGATCGTCCTTGCAGCAGTGTTTTTCCCCCTCTGGCTCCACACGCTTGTTTCAGTCTGTCTCCTCACATGAAGCTGAGCACACACACTGCACTGAGTCCATAGAGCCACTGGAGTCCAATGTTGGCCTGACCTGTCCACATTTTCCCCAGCCTGTCTCCATGCTCCCAACATCCCTCTAAGTAGTGCTTTACACTCGGGCACCCTCCGGGGCTGCGGGGGCCACTTTGATAGAGATGGATGCGCTGGTGCTCTACTGCCCTCCAATGGCAGCTGCCCCCCACACACACACACATACACATACACACACACACACAGGCACACACTCAGCACCGCTCCACTCCACTCTGCCTGCCAGTGCTGGGCAGTTAGCGCTCAGCACTGAGAGGACGGACCGGAGACCAGGAGACTGACCAAAGCGGGGCCAAAGGAGAAGAGGCCTCCACACAGGAAAACTAGTTCAAGCAGATGATGCCATGCAGGAGAGGCGTGTAGTGGAGGGCTGTGAACAGGTGTAAGGAAGCATGCTCGCATGATGGATGCTAAGACCTGCCACTGCTTCCTCCTGCATTCACAACTGGTGATGGTCATGGTTTACAATGCAATACAGTACGCCTTGTTATTTATTTATTTTTGCAAGTGCAGAAATACACAAATACACCCATGCAAATACACACCAGCGCACTCGCACGCACACACAGAGCCACATATAGTTCATAGAGATAAATGTAGACAGTGTGCTGAGGCCCAGATGGCTTAGTCACAATGGCGGTGCAGGGCAGCCTTTGATGGGTGTGAGTGATTGATTTCAGGCTTGACTGGCTCTGATAGAGTCACCTCAGGAGGCGCCTGGCAACCACAGGCCCACGCCAGAGCCTTTCGGCAAGAAACAAGATGGAGCTGAAATTCGCTGGATGCCCAGCAGCTTCATTCCCGTCCCCATAGAAGTCCAATACATTCGGGCTACTTCCAACCACTGGAATTGGATAGATTATGTCACTGGCTTCAGCTTTCAATGGCAAAGCGGTTTACAGTAGGGTAATTGGTCATTCAATATGTCACAGCATGTTATCCTCAACACAAAACATGTCTATTTTCAAGTATTTCTTCTTCATTTCTGAACTTTTTTTTCCCACCCTTTCATTCTTCGAAGAGCGGAAACACAACTGCGAAGTCCTGATTAACTATCAAATCCAGACAGAAAGTACAATTTGTGAGTTATAAAGTCCCCAGAAAAATAATTCTAGTTTATTTTATATCCATATGGCTTTTTCTTTTTTGTTACTTTATGCTCCGCTGAAACGCTGTAATTTGCCCTGCATGAAGATATTGAGCGATAGCTGTAATGGAATATGACTGTCATCTTGGGGTGACATTTTCAGCACTGCCACTGTGCTGCGACTGACTCCGCTGAGCTCGCCGGGCAGGAGGGCACCGTGTTCACGAGGACATATTTGCCCCGGAGTCATCTCAGTTACCCGCTACAGTATGACATGATTTGACAATCAATTAACCGTCCCCCCTTCGCTAAACAAGACCTCTTGATTAGAGTCGGTCCATGACATCAACAGCACAAGGTTTTCCTCTGCTGTCACACATATCAGAGCAGAAGAGGGATAACAGATATAAAAATTAAAACACTATTCCTGCTGTATTTGTGCATTAGTTCCTGAACTATTATTTTGTCGTTTCTCTGGGTTGCACTACAAACTAAAAAAAAACCCCATAAATATGAAAAATCAGTTTAAATTTGCAATTATGTTTGTATTTCTAATCACACCTCCTAATTGCTTTAACTAAATAAATCACACTCTGATTCACCATGGCAATAGCATTACCATGGTAATAATTACTACTGTGATGACATTGACATCAGGCAGGTAGACTTTGCCTCATTTGAATAATTAACATCTTAAGACACGGTGCTCTTTCTCCTTTTCCCTTCTTTTTTTTCTCCAATCATCCTCCTTTTCTGCTTCTAATTGTGAATTTATTAAAAGAAGAGGATTGATGAAGCCTATGCATAATTTACCAATTACTTCTACACGTTTATAAAAATTGCATCCGATGATGACACATGTCACGTTTATTTAGGATTAAAGTTTAATGCATTTTGTTGCTTTATGAGTGAGAAATTAATTTGTCTATGAATACAGATGCTCTGCAAGAAGAGGAGGGTTTTTAGACTCAGGTGTTCATGAAGACATACCAAGATGTTGCAGATATTTTCTTCGATCTATGTGACATTTAAATGAATTATCACTTCTTGTAGTAAACACAGAACCAATCCTTTACTGATGTGCACCACTGCTGTGCATGTAAAACCACACACCCAAGAATCCATTTCAAAAGACAACATTAATATCCAAACCTTATTTCAGCTGAGACACCCTTAACCCAGATATGTAAGAAAACAGAAGAGGGGTATCATTGCCACTCATGCAGCCCTGGTTTCAAACACACATATATCTAAGTGGAGACAGAGGGGCGGGCAGAGAGGTGAGAGAGAGGGCAGGGCAGCTCTGCCCGCCTGGGGAGTTTGGCATGTGCCCTCCCTGGGCCTCCTGTGGACCCGGGGTCAAAGTAAATAAAGGGGCGATGTGGACCGCCTCCAGCAGCCCCCTTACCAACCCCTTTTCCGCCCTTCATCCCACACCCCAGTAACAGGAATCGGTCTCTTTATCCACTGACCACTCCCACCTGAAGCCATCCATACCTCCACTGCCACATGCCGCCTTTTCTACTTTTTTCGCCAGACATGAG
>OOFC01048139.1:45774-68834 GCA_900323345.1 Pseudochromis fuscus
GAAAAAGACATTAACACAGTTCACGTGTGGATGTGTGTGTGTGTGTGTGTGTGTGTGTGTGTGTGTGTGTGTGCATTTCAGAGAAGGGCTGCACTGAAGTACTCAGCTGGGAGCATCCAGTCAGTGACCCCTGTCTTTCCAACTGTGTGGAGAGAACTCTTCAGTGTGCATGCCTGTGAGTGTGTGTGAGTGTGTGTGTGTGTGTGTGTGTGTGTGTGTGTGTGTGCAGGACAGAGAGGCAGTGAGATAGGAGCACAGCACAAAGAACAGAGGAGCATTGTGCAGCGCCGAGCCTCCTCAGGTCCACTCCGAGCACGTCGTCCACATGCTGCAGCTCGCCACGCTCAGCCTGAGGAGGAGTCCTGAACCCAGCTGGCCTTTGCACTTTGCACTGACACTGACGCACACAGGGCAATGCGGCCGCCGCGCTGCATCCGTCTGGCTGGGCCAGGTTCAACACACTCCCCTAAGCCGTGAGGAAACAGCACACTCAATGTACGCAAGGACCTGTTTCTCATTTAGCATTCAATCCTGGCACGTTATCCTCAGCACATTTATCTTCACGAGGTTTTTCTTCAGCAAAGACATGGTCAATAAAATTATAGAATATTTACAACTGTAGCCAAAAATCTGCCATGACAATGTTCATAAAATTCAAAAAATGAATTACAGTAATATGTGTCAATAACACCTTAATACACAAAGTACAAAATGTTTTGAACTAAATATTATATCAAAATAAATTATTCACACTTTGAAAATAAACTGTTGTAAACTGTATTTGCAGAAAGAGACTGCAGAATGGATGTTAAGTGATATTTATTACAAAATTTAATAAGTTGTTATTGACAATAAAACATTTTCTTTTTAATCACTGTTGAATTTTATAGATAATAATCTGGATATAATATGAAAATAAAATATTAAAGTACAACATGATGAATAGTGTAATGTATTTTTAGAAGAAAGAAAGAAAGAAAGAAAGAAAGAAAGAAAGAAAGAAAGAAAGAAATATGTTGTGAGTAATAATTCATCTATATTTTAATAAATTAAATAAAGTGTCTCTACTCCAACCCACACTTCTCATAAATGACCAGGGTTTAAAAATTAAAAACATAAAAATAAAAACTGTATTTGCAAAACAATTTTTTCCCTGGTCTGCTGCTACAACCAAAATTTGAAAATAAAAAACATCTCCCATTTTTCCTTTTATCAGTCTCAGCGTGATGGTGTTTTCCACAATCAAGTTTTACGGTGTGCCAGCAGGACATCGTGTCCACGGGGACTCTGTGGAGAAAGAGGTGAGTACCAGGTGCTGCGAACCCTCTCATGCTATTACCTCCACACTGTCATGGCTTTCTGTCCCATTTTACCTTGCGTGCACCCTCCCCCCAACCCGCAAGACAACAGGATGGCACCACAACAGCTGCATGTTCTGCAGCTTTGTCCATTTACAGCATATTTCATAGTCTTCACGGATGTTTTTCTGCCCTTAGTTTTGTGAAATGGAGACCGCGGCGCAGCGCAAAACACCGAGGACTCATTTTGTGCAGGCAACTTGCGAGCATAAAGGCACAAAACTAAAATGGAGAGGGCGATTTCATTTTTTTTGGAGGGGGAAGAGAAGGCGGTAGTGTTGGGTTGCAATGCACTGAGCAACCCTCTGCTCAAACATGGACTTGGAGCACCCTCTACCCATCACAAGTCAAAATGCAGGCCCGAGTCCTCCCAGTCCCCCTATGCCTGTAATTGTCTGGGAGCCAGGTCTTGGTCCCGCTCTCCAGAATTTTAACAGAAACCATGAGAGGGGAGGCTGCTTTAAAGGCTTCATCAACTGTGACCAACCGCCGTCAGCAGTAACCCATGTTATACAGGCCGCAGTTATGACACCCTCAAAGGGCTGCCCCTGAGGAGGCAGGCGACAGGGAGGGGGGTACAAGGGGAACAGGGCCTCAGAAGTTTCCCACCTTCCCTTGAACCGCAGCCGCACACCCTCGGCAGGAGGTGGACAGGGCCAGCTTTGAAAAATAACACCTTTGTGATCCCCAGTGTTTGGGGATGGATCGTGGTCTGCAGATGGCTCCGGATACTCTCTGTGTGGATGGATGGGAGAGGGAGACCGGACTGAACTCTTTTGCATCCATTTTGTACTTGACAAGAGAGTTTCGTACGCCCAGAGTTGCAACTAAAGCTGCTTTCTGAATATTGCCAATATGGCCAATTAAACAATTGTTCAATCACTCTAATCTGACAATTTCACGTCTTGAAAAGTTGGAAATAAAAAGCTCGGTGCTGGTAACAGATGCTACTGAAGAGCATGCAGATCCAGCTTTGCAGCAATGAAGTTATACTGAAAGCTGCCATCGTTGTGAAAGTTTACACGCGTCCTGCATGTGGCTAGCTAATGGGCGTGAGTGGAAAACTAAGATGCAGACACGGGAACGGGGAGCCAACAGGAGTTTTGTACAGGGGGGAATAAATTATTACAGGCCGAGCGATGGTGACAGCGTTTTCCCCTCAGTCTGGGGGAAGAAAACAGCGTGCTGAACTTCTAACCCCGGATTCTGAAATCATTTTTAGCCGCAGTTGACAGTCAGTAAGCGGCACTTGACAGCAAGCTCACGAAGGTTGGTGACACTTTCCTGCGGCTCAGCGGGGCCCTCGAACAGTCCAACCCTCTGCAAAGGTGATCGCCTCTCGTGCTGTTTTTCTTGGCTCTCTCTGAGGAATAGAGCAGGTTTGATCCCTTTTCTACCTCATTTACATCTTTTCGCTCTTTTATTTTTTCCCCCTTCAGTCACTAGGATCATATAAAAATCAAAGAAGGGAAATGTCACAGTGTGATCGTCGAGGTCAGATAATCAGAGACAGAAATGATGGATCTTTTTTTCAAACTTTAAATCTGTTTTTTTTTTCCTCCCCACAAATTGAATGTGATGATTGTGTTACAGTATTCACAACTCGGCTTACAAAGTCAGCGTGAGTGCCAGTCTGGGAGCTCGGTGCAGAAGACAGTGCCTCGTGAAGGCTTGTGTTGCCTCCAAACAGCTGTGGTGCCTCTTTTGTGTTATTTGGAGGGCCTGTTGCCCCTGCTCTATTCAGGGCTTTCACACCAGTCTCACTCACTTCTCACTCCCTGGGTTCCTCCTCACAGGTCATAAATTAAGCAGAGGGAGGGGAGGCTCCAGATCAGAGAAAAAAGATCAGTCAGAGCCTTATTTCAATTTTTTTTTTAAACCACATATTCTGGGATATAACAAGAAAGAGTCAAAAAGTTTCATAAGCAAGAAGCAGACCTGCTGTTGTGAGGGCAAATTCCCCCGATGTAAAGTCTGTGGAGTTGTGAGTTAAGACGGAGCAGTTTGGGTTCATCCACTCGGGGCCACACTGCTGTTGACACTATATGTTATTTTAATGAGTGTTGCAGCGTAGTGGTTAATGTGGCCGCAGCTCGTGGCTCAGAGGTGCTGCGAGGCGCTGCATCTGTGTGTGTGTGTGTGTGAGACAAACATGGGGGATGGTGGTGGGGAGGAGGAGGAGGAGGGGGTCACAATATGGTTATGGTGACAAGCGCTGGGATAACTCATACCGCCTCTCCTGTCAAAACAAAGACTACTCCAAGTGAAAGAGGCACAGCAGCGACATACTTTATGGTAAGTTTTTGGTCCCACTGAATTTTATTTCCCCCTCATGTTGAAGAGGACAGAGGTAATTTTCACTATTCACAAAAAAAAAAAAGCATCATGATGGACATATTGTATTCAGTAAGGTCACCATACTCCACACAGCGGTGCATACTGTGACAATGACTTAATGACGTGAATAGGGGGAAATATTGCACAGTTCAGTGGCTTGTATTGCGTGCTATTATCCCTTTGTGATACAGAAAGATCAAAATTATGAAATATCATGCGACACATGTGGGATCCATTCAGCGGTATCACAAAACTCCCATTGAAAAACGGTTAAATGGCTTTGCATGAGGCTGTGTACGGAACCATATGGACGCCTCCACATCTCCTCATTTCATACATGTTTCTTTTGACATCAATAATGCCTCGGTATCCAGTCGCGTTTGGAACACATCCAAAACAATTATAAAGTTGCCGTGGAAACTGAGGTCCTGTGCCAGGGTGAGGCATACTGTCTCCGCTCAGATAACCACATGGAAAGTCACAGCAAACAAAGCACTTGACAGGGGTGCAGAAATGGGAGAAATAAAGGGAGGGGAGGGGAGGGAGGTGAGGGATGGGCAGAGGTGAAGAGACAGAGACCGAATAACAAAAGCAGTGTTCTTGGACATTAAAATATACACAATAAATCTGCATTTTTGTGTGCTACTGAGATATTGTGCTGGAAAGCCTTTGTGCTGGGGACATTTGCAATTGTCTAAACATCACCGGGACGAGAGTGAGAGCCAGGGTTCGGTTAATGGTCGAGTTTAGGCAGGTATAACACTACACGTGTGCGTTAGTGTGTGAACATTATCATGGCAAAGCTACACAGCGGCCCCAGTACAGTGACACATGCAATTTTGTGCGGCGAACATTTGGGACTGGAGTAATGTATTGTAACCTTATGCTAACCTAATGAACAAGAGGATGAAAGCGGTGTAATGGAGGCATTTTTACATTCATCTTTAGGCTCCTCATTATGCGGCGGATCTGACAACCTCGTTAGGAGTGCACGAAAGATTACCCACGCGGATAAAGAGCACCACCTTCACGCAAAGAGGAAAAAAAAAAAAACACAACACACAAACACACAGAAGAACAGGTAGGAATGTCAAGAGCAGAGACTGTACACACACACACACACACACACACTCAGACAGACATGCATACCATCCCCTGGTGGGAGTAACTGGGCTCTGGGAGTGAGAAAGACAATCTGACCGGCTTTCAAAGACCCCTGACTGTCCGGTCTGTTTATTCAGATGAGAGCAAAGGACACCACCATTTCACAGACGCTGCATTACTTTGTTTTGATCACACTGATGAAGACCATAAGTGCTCAGTCTGGGCAGTTGGGACCCTCCATGCTACCAATACTTCTGCTTTTTATTTTTAAATGCTTTTTTTTAAAGTGGCGGGAAGAAAAAAATGAACAAATATTTATGTTTTATCAAAACATATTTGTATTTGTACACCACTGGTTGTGTATATCCTGTGTATTTCTTGGCTATATCAGGTCACCATAAGCAATTGTTGTAAGATGAATCAATTAAAACATGTTTTTAGGTGTTTGCGCCTGAAGTGTCAGCAGATCTGCGTGCGAGTCATCATTTGTTCTCATTAGCGTTTTCTTGGAGAAATCAGTAGCGCTTGAGGAAATCAGGTAATTTGTATTCGCAAATAAGGATACTCGACCCAACAACGTCACGTCATTTGTAACACCGAGTGTATTTGTGTGTGTGTGTGTGTGTTTCTATATTTTGTTTTACAATGAAAAGGCAATTTCTGCATTAGTCTTAGTAATGGCAATGAGGCCGAGCATCATTAGCTCAACACTGCTCTCCAGTGGATGCAAAATATAATAATAGGCACATAAAGTTCAGGTGCACATCAGTTGTATGTTGGGATTTTTCTGTTGTACTTGTGGTCATGTGTGAAGATTTGTAACAGCATGAATTATTTAAACTACTCTCTACAAATAGTGTGCAACAGTGCAGCACAGGAGGACGGTGTTTTGGTTATTGTTCCTGTGCTGAGGTGGTGGAGTTTAAATTCACAGGATGACATATGTTCAGAGTTTGACACCAGAAGACTGTTTGAAGAGGTCTGAGGTATAAATCAGCGAGGAAGATCTTTGATATCACATCTAGTCTGAAAGTCGTCCTGGTCAAATATGCAGGATAGGAGACAGGATGTAGGAGTCATCTGGTTATCAGTATTTTTAAAATGAGAAAAATTAGCATATTTATACATACTGTGATTTTCAATGACAGAGGAGGAGTTGATGTAATTTTAATAAATCATACCCAGCGTATTTAACTTTTGGAAAATCAAATGTAAATATGATTCAAAGCAGATTTCACTCAACGTTTTACACTGTATGGGAAAATGTGAAAGGTTAAGGTCCCTCAAAAAGTGCAGTATGAAGAATATATCCTCATTTTCTAGTAAATCAAGCCAGAGGCATTGTACTCCACACAAACTATTTCACTTTTGACAAGAAATCACAAAAAACAAATGTAATAGACGATTAAAAAAATACATGGTTCTTTGTAAATGATGTGATTTTAGTGCCTTTTTAAAAGTGTTGACATTGTACTGAGTAGTAAGCAGCAGTTAAGAGGTAATATTTTAAAAAAGAGAAGTCAGTCAGTCATTTTCTATGCCTGCGTCTCCACACTTGGGTCGCAGGGGTCTGCTGGAGCCTATCCCAGCTAAAAAAGAGAAGTAGTTTTGACTATTTATGTCAAAATAATTTGGTAATGATGACAAAAATGTGGGGTTTTCCTGCCAAAGCAGAATACAGTGTAAATCATTTCAAAGAAACAATCTCTTCTGGCCAAGTATTTAACCTTAATGGTCTCCAATATGATTTTCCATAAGGTAACATCACCTGAAAGTCCTCGGGGTGCTGTAGCATTAACTTTACCAAAACTGTACACAGCAAAAAAATAAATAAATCAAAATCAAGGATATTCCAGTTGATTTCAACTCAAACTACAAACAGAGTCAGAAGCAGCATCAACTGCTCAGTGTTTAAGTTATTTGACAGAGTTCATCACATAAATGATATCCAGTCTCTTTTGAGGTGAAATTACACAAAGTTGTTTAACTGATGAGTGAAATTAATGTAATAAAACACTGCTTTACAAACAGTTACATTGGCAATATTCAGTCACATCTACATATTAGTGTACAAGCAAGAATCTAGAATTTGTTCATGTTAATTAGTTTGCTTTTTGCACTTTGTTTGAAACGTTTACATTGTTAATCATTCGACAGTGTGAGTGAAACTAACACCCAAATATTACAATGTGCAACTCCTGATTGTTTTCTTTAAACCCTTTGAGTGTGTTGAGTTTTTGTGAGATAAACAGGAAGCTCCAGCATTGTGTTAAATATTTAATGATTTTGAAATTGTTAATTTAACTCTGGAGAATGTGAAGCTATAAATACCCCTAAAACACTGGAGGTTTTGTTGTGTTTAACACTTAATCTTAATTAGCAGCTTTCCAGGGTACCAACAGCAGTTCTCAATTTTCACTTTATGAAAGTTATGTTTTCTTCTTCACTGCTCTTTTAATATTTTTTTAGGTGTTGGCATGTGTGGTGCAGCAGGTATATGAACATTTGGATTCCCTGTTGTGTAAAGTTTACTCGGTACTAAATGCAGAATGATACTTAGCCAATGATGCTTAGCTAATTCACAACAGCAAATCATTTAAATAATATAAATGATATGACGTAGATATTAGCATAGTTTTATAAAACCTCCCTACAAATCTCACTTTAGATGAAAAAAATAATAATAAAAATGTACAAGACGACATAAACAAGATAAAAACTGCTACTTACTGATTTCCTGGTGCTCTCTATCTTATTCAGATCTAGTCAGCTCTATTTGCTTTAGTGCTATACTCCCATAATATCATTGGCGCATAAAGATGGGAAGTACAATGACGTCGACCAATCAGATTAGAGGTTTATTCCATAGGTTTGGTTCCGGAGTGGCCTGTTATTATATTAAGTAGCAGGTTAAATATCGGTGAGTATTTTCGTATCTGCTGTATCCGTGTGTGTTTGTGTGCTTTGTATAAAGTGTGTGTGATGTTTACACTATGTGTGGCTCTTGCGGTGATGGTCGCTGTTCAGGACTCGCTGTATTTGAATGAAAAAGTAGGCAGATCTCCTCGGCGTGCGCTCTTCTTCCCACCAGCTGACGAAACATTCACAGCTTTGAGCGTGATCACTCACCGAGACCTGCTCTGATTTGACCTACATACTGAAGCCGGGGCCGGGGGAGCCTCGGTGGGCTTCAGGCCTGCTCTTTGTATTTATGTGTAAACAAACGGCTGTAAGAGGATTTCTCCTGGTGGTGTCTCCCCGCTACTAATAACCCAGAATATCTGTGTCGCCCACCGTGTGTGTGTGTGTGTCTGCAGCAGCTCCCCCAGGCTGTGCACTACTTCTGCTAAAAGCATTTCCGGTATAGATTACAACACAGGTGCGACTCTGTTTATTCGATTAACTGGACATTTATTACATCGATGATTGTGATGATACCGAAACATACTGACTACTCGCCGCGGTGCGTTTCCATTTGTTTATGACTGTGAGCTAAATAACCAGGAGGTGGCGCCATTTCTCTGTTTCACCCATCAACAGGTCTCCGTCCGTCCTCACAACATGAATATGTACGCTGTGCCCAACCCTGGAATACCAGGCTGTCCACCAGGTCTAGAATACCTGACCACGGTAAACCTGTTTTTATTAACATTATATAAGTTTAATAGAAGTGACAGTATAGTTTGTTTATCAGTTTACTAATTGTGATCATATTTACATTGTGCAATTCAACTTGCCAAATATTTACATTGTTGCAGTTCAGTCAGTGCTGTGCGATTTATGCATTTTTCATATTGGATTATTTGTTATTTTATATGGAAACTTATTTTTATTATTTTTATTATTCTTAACTGACTTAATTCTTGTCTTTTTTTTTGCAATATAAAGTATTTTTATTCAGATTCTCACAGTCAAAAATCCCTTACCTTTTCAGTTTGTTCCCTAAACTACCAAAGTAACAAACAAAGCAACATTTACCATGAAAATCCTCATTACTCATCCTCTGGGTCCAACTGATCAAAAATCTTTCTGATCCAGTTTTGAAAAGTCCATATTTTGCTTTCCAGACTCACGTCATCCATCAAGGTTTTGTGCCCAGAACCTAGCTATCTAGCTGTTTATCAAAATTTACCCTTTTGTGTGTGAAATAAAATACTGGATCGGATCACCCTGATCCAGATACAGACTTTTCAAGATTGCCAAATCTGGACAACATGCTGTAAATGGGTTGAAATATTCCAGTGTAGACTTCTGACTCTGTAAAAACAACAACAAGGAGAGGAGCCAGCATGGGATCACTTGTGTTTTCGCCACTTCTATTTTCAGACATCTCATCTGACCAACAATAAAAAAAATCCAACCCACTACATTTTTCAGAAATACAGTGTGAAAATCTTGAGTGTGTATTTTAAATGATGAAAAGTCATTCATACACACTGATAAAGGACTGTTGAGAATTGAATATATTATTTTTGTATATTATTGACTGTATTATGGTGACAAATTAGTCTACTGAAAGGTTCAATAGGTCAGGTCTATATTACTTCTGTCCTTGTAACGATTAAACAAATCAAGCCCAAAACATTAATACATGTAGTTTTAAGCAATAGTGGTCAGTGTTAGTGGTATCCCAATCTGACTAAAACAGATACTAAAGTTTTGATCCAGATCAAAAACAAAACTGGATTATCTAATCCAGTTTCACAATTCTCTTGATTTTCTCTTGAACAACCCATTTTCAAGATTGGATCCATGCCCATGATGTTTTTAGAGATGGATTAAATTACTATAAAATGCATCACTCTTTTCATGTGACAGGTATTACAATGCAGTGGTTGTACAGAAGAAACTTTTCCACTCAGACATTCTGACATGTCAGGAGAGGAAGGTGTAAAAAATAAATGACTGGTGGCCGAACTCCAATTTATCAGTTTCCTGGTCCTGGTATTGTCCAAGCTGGTTGGCTGTCATGGTGTACCAAGGTTTACATCATTAATAACACCTTTGCTTTTTGCCTCTCCTGTGAATATTGGGGAGGAAGCTGTTGATTAGCTGCTGGTGCTGCCGTCAGTCGTACCTTCATCCTGCAGAGTGAACCGTGCTCACCATTTCTATACCAGCACATTTCCACACCTAAATAGCACTTGAGGAGCATGTCCAGAGTAAACCAGTATATGTAGAAGTTACCATGTTGCATTTGTTTACGTGCTGCACCTCACCACAGACTATTTTTACAAGTCAGAGGCCCACACCAGAATGTGGTTTTACTGACCAGATGACAGCAAGTTTATGCCAACTTTTTTTTAGATATAGACAACAATACAACTCCAGCTCTAAACTGTTGCTTGTAAAAGACAAATACTTGCATTTGAATCCAGTGTTTGTGGTTGTTTCTAGGTGGATCAGCTCCTCATCAAACAGAAAGTTGAGCTTGTTGAAGGTAGAGTATGAAGCATCTTAATCACTATTTTTCTTACTTCATTTGTGTTTAAAATGGTAAATGGAGTGCATTCATATAGTGCTTTTTTGACCTTAGCTAGGTCCCAAAGTGCTTTACAAGGCATCTCATTCACCCATTCACACACACTCACACACCAATGGCTACAGAGCTGCCATGCAAGGTGCTAGCCGCCATTGGGAGCAACTTAGGGTTCAGTGTCTTGCTCAAGGACACTTTGACAGGAGGAGCTGGGGTTTGGAACCCATGATCTTACCCATGATCTTACATTCGTAATTCGGCTGTGGCTCAACCACCTGAGCCTGTGTAAAGCGCTTTGAGTGTCTAGAAAAGTGCTGTATAAATCCAACTATTATTATTATTATTATTATTATTATTATTATTATTATTATAAAGGACCCCACTCTTCCTGGACATCACCTGTTCCCCCTCCTGCCCTCTGGAAGGAGACATACAGTAGATAGATTCATCATAACTGCATCGAAAAGACTAAAAAAAACACCCTCAGGCAATTAAATGCAATTGTATATTTTGCACTACCATTAATGAGAGCTGCCAGACAATGTTTCATCTTTTTTTGAGAGATGGATTCTATTCTATTTTCTATTCTATTCTATTCTATTCTATTCCCCATCCGTCCAGCCCTCGTTGGCTTCGAAAGCAACAACAAGTATGAGGTACGTAACTCCATGGGCCAGAACGTGTTCTACGCCGTCGAGGAGAACGACTGTCTGAGCCGACAGTGCTGCGGTCCCCTGCGTCCCTTCACCATCCACGTCCTCGACAATTTCGGACAAGAGGTCATCACCGTCACCAGACCGCTCAAGTGCATGTCCTGCTTCTTCCCTTGTTGTTTACAAGAGGTGAGCGTAGCAGCTGTGTATGTTTATTCTGCATTATTGTTTACGCTCCATATCTTCTCGTTTCACATGTATTTTGAACGATTATTTGTGAGGTGTGACTACAAATCAAACTCTGTTTTCCCATAATGCTTCACTCAGCTGGAGATCCAGTCTCCCCCCGGCAACACAGTGGGGTACGTGGTACAACAGTGGCACCCGTTCTCGCCTAAATTTATTGTCGCGAACGAACACAACGAGCCTGTGCTGAAGATCCACGGGCCCTTCTGCGGATGGAGCTGCCTTCCAGATGTTGACTTCGAGGTGGGTTTATCTAAACACAGAAATCCATTAAAATTTGTGAAAACATAAGTCGACACGGTAACATTCCCGCCCTCTGGACATGTTTTTGTGTAAGGCATCCTCCTCGCGCTCTGAAGCGAGAAATATGTTTCCAATCAGAGCAGGCTGCGGCTGGGACGGAGCCACCGCACAGGGCACGCTCTTGTGTGGTACAGTGTGGCCATTGTTCCATGGCTCGGCTGGTTTTATTAGATTGAGCTGTGAAGGGGATTTGGGTCAGTGATACAGGCCTTTTACCAGACCCAGAGGAGGGGTAACTGAAGCATGATATTACCATCCCGCTTCTTCCCTTGCTGCTTTGAAGTCATTACTGGGGATAAGAAAAAAAAAAAAAAAGAAATTACTGTGGCAACAGGCAAAAAAGATGGAACCATGAATGTTCCATCATGTTCTGTGATGATGTTTGGTTTCACTGGAGGGAGCGCCAATAAAATCAAACAAGTTCAGGGACTGATCTTTATCCTAATGCAACACATGTCAGCAATTTGTAACTCTTTCCTCAGATTGTGACGATGGACGAAGTCAGTAAGATCGGGAAAATCAGTAAGCAGTGGACGGGACTTCTGCGGGAAGCGTTCACGGATTCAGACAACTTCGGTATCCAGTTTCCAATGGATCTGGACGTGAGGATGAAGGCTGTAATGATCGGCGCATGTTTTCTCATTGTAAGTCATCTGTCACATACTGTATGAAGTAATTTGATTACCTTTGATGCTGAGGTCCTGTCGTGGTTAAGCATTCTCACCTTTCAATATCTTCAGTATCTGATGTAACTCCCACAGACATCGTATCCTCACATGACCCAGCTTTCACGCGGGGATAATACGGTTCCTGTTGGTAGTCTGAAATTTTGTGTACCCACCACTTAATGTACATTTAGTGGTAGATGTGACCTGAAACCACCTCAATTACCACAAATGCAAAACAGCTTGTCAGAGCTACTTTCTATTGAAGCTCAAGAGCTAATGTCTGGACATGTTTTAACTGTTAATTACAGTGCTTAAGCTTTAAGGTCATTTGAATGTTTTTGCTTTTCTATTAACACTTTGTTCTTGTTGTTGTTCATATTTTTTTATACAGGATTTCATGTTTTTCGAGACGACTAACTAGGAGTCAAACATGTAACATTCCTGGAAGAACAAGGCCATGATGATCAGCCCCTAACACAGAACAACCTTCACATGGATAGTTTAAAGAAAGTACCCAGAGGTACCTACGTGTTATAATTTTGCATGAACAATGAAATAGAAGGTTTGTTTTAGTCTTAGCTGCTCAGGTTGGTTGTAAAACCATGTTACTGGGCTGTGAGTGCACAGTGCAGTTTATTTTTTTAGACTATATTTGTGAGGAAACTTGTTTAGTTTTTTTTTTGTTTTAGTTTTTTTTTCACGGGGTGTATGTTTACATTATGGTCACTGAGCCCATCTGGGTCTTTAGTTATGACTAAAATAACTCAAAGAGCAGGATGACATCAATGTGCAAGTACATGAAAAGGGAACAAGAAGAGAAACAGTTTGTGAAAAAGAAATGTCATTATTACGGTGAGGATGCAAACGAGGTCAGCCCTCTTATGTAATCTGATCATTATAAAGTCAAGATGTTAATTTATATAATCCACTAAATAACAATATGCTTGCAGCTATATTGTGTAAGAGCTAAAGGGACCCATGTAATGTGGTAGTTTGTTGGTATTCAAAACGTATTTATTAATTTAGATTTTTGTCTGTTTGCCATTTTGTCAATGTAGAGCAGTGTGTGTGTGTGCACTGCTTTGTGCGCACGTTTGTGTGTCTGTGTGCTACGAGTGTTTTAACTGAAACATTATCACACTGTAGAATGCAAAGTATATTATATTTTCGATGCCACAATAATTATGCATTGTCTGCTCCGTAGAGGTTGTTTTTTGGGGGGGAAATGATGGGTTATACCTCGATGTGCTGTTCCACTGTTGACCACAAGAGGGAGCTACGTATTCACTGAAGGATAGCCCAGCACATGCTCCCTGTGAACAACCTCAATAATGCCTGCTTATAGGACTCGATTCAGATATTAGTGTCTAATGACATTGTATATTTTTGGATAAACTCAGGTTGAAATGCATGCTTGTGTATTATAGTGTTGGCTACTGTTGGCTCTGGGAGTTAAACACCTGCACCTAATACTATGAATATAAAGTGTTTTGTACATGAAATCATAACAATATCCATATTTTGTTTAAATTTCCTGGCACATCAACTTGAATTTTCATCTTTTATGCTACACTCTACAGTGCAAAAATTAATTATAATATTTGAAAATGTTATAATTTCCAGTATAATAACAAGTTTTATCAAATTGACACAGCTGCACCATTTTCAAGTGTAAAATTCTAATATTTAATAATGAATATGGCCATCGATCTGGTTTGGTTTGGTATGATGTATGAAGGTATAAAGTGTTGTAGCAGAGGTGTTATGTGTGCATTACATCAGCATCAAAGCCAGTATGTGTTCTTTATAAAACTCTGTTTACATGCTCCATCGCTGCAACTGCAAACCTGGAAAAAAAAAGTCCATCTCAAGCCATTATTTTTACTCATTAAGCTTAAAGGCTTTTATTTTTGTAAAACGTACTATATACTGCCAGTTGGAGGAGCTACTGTTTCCAGTGTTAAATTTTCTCGCGCCAGCAGTGTTGTATTCTGCCTTCAGTGTATCGACACTTGTTTGTAGAATTACCCAGAAGTGGATTTGTCTTATTATGAGCGCCGTTTTTTTAACTCTCGATTTTAAGGCTAACGACATGATTAAGTACTTAAGATGGATGTTTTTGTTTTGTTTTCGTGGCGTACAATTGGTTGAGAAGAAACTTTAAGTAGATTTGAATCACATTCTTGCCAGTAGGATTAGTCTTGTTTGTAAGGATGCAGTAACAGTGTGAGATCCTGATGCTACGTCCTCCGAAGGCTCTTTGATTGTGTTTAAAAGCCAAAAATTAAAGTCAGAATGTGACACAAGGGAATTTTACTACTCCCAGTCAGTTATATAACAAAATAGCTAAAGTCCTTATTCTTCTACTTTTGCACTGATACTGTGAACTAATAAACCGTTTAGTCATGCAATGAATGAAAACTGAGCTAAGCGTAATTTGTGCAAATAGTCCATGAAAACACTTCAATAAAAAAAAAAAACAACCAATACTGTGATGTGTGTAGTTCTTTTGATTTGTTGTCCTCTCATTAGACATATAAAACCATTGATCTTTAACAGATTAGCACAACCTTCTCCGCTCTAGTCTGTTAAATACAATTTGTACGTTTGAGCGTTACAATGGTCAGACCTTGTAAATGGTTATGTAAAACCACTGAGCCTTGCTTGTTAATTAGTGGAGTTCACGAGCTATGTAACAACCACCTTCACCTTCTCTTAAAAAGTCCATTTAATCTGAATGTTGTTGTTTTGTAACACAAATCTGGCGAGGAGGATAATCAATAATACACATTATATCCAACATGGATATGAAGGATAACGAGAAGAAGGGAATGAGAACATTTCATTTTCTCCATTGTCAAATAAGCCGTTAACCTGAAGCTGTTAACCTTGGTGGTGAAGGTCTTAAGAACTCTCTCCTACAACAGCCCTGTTAAGCTTCTTTTAATCGCACATTAATGAAAAGAAATACTCTGGGGCTTAATAAATATCAAGGCGAGGACACAAGGTCATGATTGAATGTTTGCTGTGTCCAGAACAGGAAGAGCTCGAACATATTCTGCTCAAAATGTGAATGTCAATGGTACAATGGCACCTTTTAGTTCTCAGGTTTGATTGATGGAAGATTCACATCTTGGTGGGGGTGTATGTTTATAGGTATTATCAGTATTTTATACACTGAGTAATTATTCAAGGCCATATTTGAGCCATAGACTGTATATAGAAATGGACGCCACCCATTGGTTTGTGGACTTGTATTTTGAAACCAAGAGACTGTCAATGAAGGTCGCCATGTTGGTTGTTAGGTGCCAGAAGTGACCATATTTGTATGTGAAAGGAGACAGGTCTTACATTTGAATCTAAGGATACTGTCCAATGTGTATGAGACTCAGCTTCAGACCAGACCTGTCAATTAAGCTAACCACACCCCTAAAGCTGTCTTATTGTGAAGCCTAGTATTTACTCAATTTATATTACTATTTTTTTTTTCCTGATGGACCACCACATGATTGATAAGAAGAATTTAGTTTAATGACTCGTGGAAAAAATGTATTGACAATTGACAAAAATGATGATTTTTGAATTTAAATCCTCTGGATTTTTCTGGAGCCAGCATCTAGTGGTCGATAGGAGTACTACACTTTTTTGCAATTCTGCATTGGCCCCATTTTTGAGCCCCGGTTGCTTCATCCATTTCTATATACAGCCTATGGTTTTTGCTTTTTTTGTCATAGTCAGATTTTTTTCTCTTGCTCAATAATTGGCAAGATTTTCTGGAAGGTATGACCCAGCAGAGTGACATATTTAATTAAGCTGTGGTTGGAAAACAGTGTGTAGGTGTGTACACAGAGAACAAAGGACATAGGTGAGCATAATATTTTATGCCATTGTCTAATGATGATTTTTAGTCAGGGTGTCCATCAACCTGTGCATTATTTTAGTCCAGAAGGAAGAAGCTCTACAGCAGCTGAATTCAGTGCTATGTGGATTTAGTACAATTATTGTGTTATAATGATGATGAGCAGAAATAACTTTGGTGACTTTTGAACTTTTCAACTTGCAACAACAACAACAAGTTGAAACTTCAGTTTATCTGTTTCTCCAGTTTCCTGACCGAACAGCAGCTAAATTTTTGGCATTCCTCTGATCCTCAGCTGTGCTGTTTGGTTCATAGACTGTGTATAAAAGGTGGATGAAGCCAGTGGGTCTCAAAAGTGAAGCCAGTGTGTGTGCGTGCAAAAACAGTGCAATACTTCCAATGGCCACTAGATGCTGGCTCTAAAAAAAACTCTGACTTCAAGTGACTTTACTTTCAAAATCTTCATTTTCAAGAATTAAATACTCAGTCAATAATTTTTTTCCACAAGTCATTCTGATGTCATTAGCTAAACTTAACTCTTCCTATTAATGTTCGAGTACTTCATGTGATTTAATATATATATTTTTTCATTAAGTAGATTGTAGGCCTTAAAAGACGAATATTTATGGTTATGGTTAGTTTGATGGACTTTTCTGGTCTCAATGATTTACAGGAGGACTGAAGTCTCATTCACATCGGTTAGTATGGTCATGCTTTGAGAAGCCAGCATCTAGTGGCCATTAATGGTACTGCACTTTTGATATTTTTGCATTGGCTTCACTTGTCACACATATTTCAAATACAGTGTATGGCTGTGACTAAATATGGCCTCACTAACATTTCTATACTTATGTGATAATGTCAACATCTTTTTTCTAATCACTGTTTATTCCTTAAATCGACAATACTTTCAATCATGAAAAACTATTTTCCGAGTTAACACAGTTTGTAGTGTTTGACAGAGCTTTTGTAAATTCTTGAATCCACATCAACAACTAATCACTTGGTCTTTTTAAAAGTTTGTTAATTACTTAATATACAAAAAAAAAAAGAATCAAAGGTGAATTTACAGAACTGCCATCTCCAATACTTCATCCAGTTGCCATTCTGTTGTTTGGTTACAACCATCACCCTTGAACTCCCAGTGACCCCCTCATTTCAATTAACTCCACAGGGAGCTCTCTTTCACGCTCATGGAGAAACAGCTGTGGGTAGCAAGATTTGTTTTCTGTGAATTCAGTCTCTGAATGGACTTCCTCAGAAACGAGTCCCTCCTGGGGGTACAGAGTATGAGGGAATGAATGTTTGAATTTGCTGGAGTTGCACAGTAAGATGATATGTTACGGGAGGACGCTCCAGATTTGGTGAGATTCAACAGCCAGACCACACAGGAGTGATGTCACTGAAGTCGGTGATTTGCTGGTTCAGACGTCCCAGACTGGGAAAAACACAGTTTTCTTCTCCAGCTACAGTAAGTTGGATTACATTTTGTGCAACATTTCATTTTATAGCCTTCCCCTTATAATTAAACACATAATAAAACTAAACGTCTCATCAACTGTGGAATAAATCTGTGATGTGTTTAATTTGAAATGACACATATGAATTTGAACTGGGACTCAGGAGGAAGAATAATACCAAAAATTTTACTACGCTTTGTCCCAGTCAGTAAAGCAGACACAGCAATGGCCGACCATGTGTTGCATTATATTACTGACAGACTCAAGCTGATGTTTTTTGGTTGTTTAACTAAACTGCATGTTTGATTTACTGCACACACTTTGGCTGATGTTGAAAGAGCTTAAAATTAATTTGAAATGAAACTGAAGTGTGTTCCATATGTAGAGTATATCCTCGTAGGATTTTAATAACTTTATGAAAGACCACAGCCTTGAAAGACACACTGTTTTAAACTCTGGCCAACACAACAGAAAATATACTTGTTCCTTTTCCAGCTCAACGTGTACTGAGAAGTAAAATAATGCCGTTTACTGTGTGTTACGGTGACTGCAGTTGGCTCCAACCAGCATACGGTAAGAGGAATCTCTGGTATCTGTATTTTAAATCCGTTGATAAACAAATGGCTCAAGCAACATCTGTGCAAACGCGGCCTAAGAAAACACCACAAACACACAATGGGTGGAAGAGAGGATCTGCAAAATATAAAAAGGGGGATGGTTGTTTTTTATTGCACTGACTTTCCAAAGAACAAATCAAGGACGGGACACATTTTAGAGTCGCTAACGTTGTTTGTCTAGAGTGACTGACTGCATGCATTTTTTTATAGGACACATTTGCATTTTTTAATCAGTTTAATATAAGGGTATTTCTGTTGAGAATTATCTGAAAAGTGCCAAAGTATTTTATTTGCCTTTGCCATGTTTCTTTCCATCACAATCCATCAGATTATTTGACAACTGAGAAAGGTGTCCCACAAGTATCTAGTTTAGGACCATTACTTTTCTCTAGTTTAATGAATGATCTTCCAAAAATCTGTTTCCTTTCATTGGTTCAGTTATATGCAGATGACAGTGTTATAATTCTTTTAATTGTTTAATATTCAAAGAAATCAGGATTTTTCCAAAATGCTTTTTAAATAACAGTCATACTAAATGTGCAGAAGTCTTGTAGCAGTATCGCTTGGTGCTTAATATAATCTTAGTCATTAAACAGTTGAGTTTGATTGTAATTTAACTGATGATCTCCTCTTTCAAATTCTTTTAATTGTTTTTCTACTTATTGATTTGTACATATACTACACACATAATCCTTTGTCTGACAGCACTATATATCAGTCAGTTAATTGTCTTTTTCGAGTTAGAGAACAATCCAGATTTTCGATTATTGAAAAGTCATCTTCACCCTTTGAAAATATCTGTATATTTGTCTTGAAGTGTCCCGATCATACACCTTGTTTTGTGACTATACATTGGCTGCTTTAAACACAGATATGCTTTTATTTTAAAGAAAAAAAGTCCCCTTCACAATGAATGTCATCTAACTCACTCATCTAACTCATCTATTACTTTCTTTAATGGCTTCTTCACATTTATAGTGAATGTACTTGTTCTATGTTGTTGTCTGTGGATCCTCTTGAAAAATTAGACGATGCTCCTCATAGGGTCTAAAGTGGACACATTTATTTTTCTATTTAACTAAGTCTTAATGTGTTTGACGTGGTCGTCTGATCCTGGCCTAAAGTGCTTGTGAATTTTATACATCTAACCACACACTTCTTCCTATGACCACAGGGATATATAAAGATGTCACATGTCAGGTTGGAACAACTGTTTGTCAAAGAATGAAATCCAGGCAACAATTTAGTTACTTCCAAACTGTATTTGGAAAAGCAAATTAGTAGTGTACAAACATATCTTTTTACAGCGATGAGGTGGCACTAGAAAGAGAGGTTCAACACAAGGTTGAATCTTCTTGTCCTCAACTTACTTCTGGTAGGTTTGTTTTTTTGCAAGCTGTGTGGTTTTAACATGGCCGCCTGATGATGACATTCAAATGAAAGACCGGCCAAACAGCTCATTATGTGTAATTTTAAAGGAACACTGCCCAAAAAAAACCCCAGTCTATCCAGTAAAAATGAAAATTTATTCAAATAAAATTCACACAAGTTTAAAAATTGCAAACATCTTCAACTAGTATAGTTTGCTGCTCAAGTCCTTATGGGAAGTTTAGGCCTGTTTACTGAGAAGATGGATAAAAGACCGCCCATGATCAAAGTGAATGAAGCCATATCTAACCCCTTTCCCCTTGTGTGGCTGGGCTCTGTGGTGACATTAAAAAATCTACATGCTGTGCTTGTTAAAGCTCTTTGGTCTTTGATTAAATGTGATGTTAATGAAGCCTCTTCACGTGCCCCCTCTGAGCAACCTCTCCACCACACCCTAACCCAACGGAGGAAGCCCCATAAATGTGACCACAGCAGCCAGAATTAAAGCAGGGATGACGTAGTGATGGGTCCTGGGGAAGATGAGCTGAACGAAAGAAGCGAGTATTACTCCGTCCATTGATCTGGACTAGTAATTAAACTCTCTGTGAAGTGATCAAAGCATTTGGGATAAAAATAAAACCCCATTCTTTTACAATCACGGTGCAATTGTGGGTTCTGAAGAAAGGTTTCGAGAGCCACGTTTTGAGGATATGTGAGTCACCAGGGCAATTGGAAAACCATCCGGTTCTACCACCAAAAGGGGGTTACGTCAAAAATAGAGCAGAAAGTAGAACGAAATCCAAGGTGTGTCCCAACCACTGACAGATATGTGATTTTGGCCTAGATATCGCCTGGAGTAGTGCACTCACCTAAATTAAAGGGGCAGCACATTGTATTTTTTACATTATATCCCAAGGATTATTAATGGGAGACATAAAAAAATGTGAATAAATGCAGAAGGAATTTCAGCTGTAATTTTCCATATGGCTCTTTCTCACTGTGTGCTTTTTTTTCTCAGGAATTTTCTGTTTTATGTTCAATATTGGCCATCCACATTAAAGCTTGGCTCCCTAATGAATCATCTGTTTCTTCTCGGAGCTTGATTAAATTTAAACAGCGCTTGTAAACCCACTGTCTCCACAACAGTCCTGAAAATAGAGGATGGTCTGCTGTCGTCAGGAAGCTGCAACTGCTGTTTAGTCTTTTACTCAAGCAAGGAGAGCGGAGGCTTGTGTATTTTTTTTGGCGCGTAAATGAGCTAAAATTAAAAAGCAGGCTCGGGAGCACGCCACCTGAGCTGGGGGGAGGCTCCTAAAGGTCTGTGCTACTTTGAAAGGTTGATAAACAGCTGTATTTAGTGGCACATCCATGTCAAAGAGTCTGCCAACATCCAGTGATACCAGGCAGGTAAAGACTATGTGCAGGTGTGCCTTGTTGTCCTGGCTTTCTACTGCGTCCTCAACCCACTCACCGCAGCCGTCTCCCCACTTCTGTTTTCAGTATCTGCCAATTTTAGTGTAATTAAGTGTAATTTTCTCACCCACACCACCGGCATCCCAAGTTTAAACTCGTCATCAGCGCTACTGCCACCACCACAGTCACTGAAGGCATGTCATTCTTCTACAAGTACTGATTTAGTAAAGGTAAAAGTCCATTGATGGCCTTATAATTTTTACAAGCTCTCTGGTAGATCAAATCTCTCAATAAAGGTCACTGATGGGATATTAAACTGCTCGTATAACTTCTCGTCATTTTGTCAGGGTGTAATCAGAACCAGAAGACATTTCATAGGCTTTTCCAAATATCTGGTGGGTGTTGAGATTGGAGCCAGTGAACTGAAGCAGTGTCACGCGCTGCCAAGATGCAACACTGGGTTTTGTACCACCAACACTTTTATTTTCCCCCCACAAACCCACAGGGCAAAAAAACAACCAGCATGTTAGATACCCGTCATCGGCACACTGACACGTTGTTTAGGGCTCCTTTAATTGCAAACAACAGGATGGACACCTCGGCAAAATGTGCTGTTTTAACTTAGTCTGTGTTTGGAGAAAGAATTACCTTCATTGGCTGAGTGTGTTTCTATTTGAGAGACAGACAGCACGACTTCAAGTGGTAATTTTCTCATGACACACACATTTCCATAAACGAGCCTGGCCAGCGCTCAGTCTAGTGTCAGTTGCACGCTGAATTACAGTAAGAAGAATGGCTGAAGTCCAAGTCAAGTACCCTAAGTTACTTCTGGCATGGCTCGACTTTTTTTAGGTTTATCAGGACCTCACTGAGGCGCAGTAATCTGCTACTACCCCTGCGTTCAAAACCATGAGTCCAGTGATGTCATGAAGTAAAACAATCTGCTGGCAGTCATCACGGCTATCATGCAAAGTGTCTGCCAGAAAGGAATGATCTTGTGCCGGGGGGTAAGTGTGTTACTTTTAATAAAAGCTGAGAGACAGGATTGGTTTCAAGGTCAGCTGAGCTACTGGAAGACACAGATAAAAACTGACGGTAAATGGAAGCTGCTGGATTTAAGATGGGTTTCTGTTTTTCTCTTCATTGTCTTCACTGTGTGTGTGTGTGTGTGTGTGTGTGTGTGTCACTTCTGTAGAAACGCAGCAGCAGCTCCAACATCTGCAGCATCAGTTAACTGTTACTGTCATCGGTTACATGGTGTCATGGGAAAATCTACAGTACTGTACAGAGACGTGTTGGACGTGAAGTGATTCATCGATTGGTGGAAAGTTCATGAGCCATCATTGTGATAATTGTTCAATCACGTGAGGTATTTTTCAAGCACAAAATTCCCACAATTGTCTGTTATCAACTTTTTATGTTTTGTCTGCTCTTTTCATGTCTTTTTTGTTTTTGTTGTAGTAAAAAATGATCATGCACACACAAAAAAAAACTGGATTGTTTCAAACCAGATCAGGATATTGGAGTAATTACATGTTGAGGTAATTTAACCCAGTGAGATGTCCATAACCAACATGTTGTCTTTTCAAACATTTTGTTTGAACCCAGAAGTTTGTTGTTTGTACCTAACTTTTATGTTTTGTTGTTTTTAACCCAACTTTTTGTTGTTTTACTCAAGATTTTACTCAATATTTTGTTATTTATACCCCGCTGTTATTAATTTTACCCAGTATTTTGTTATTTATACCCCACTGTTATTAATTTTGCCCAATCTTTTGTTGTTTTTATCCAACATTTAATTGTACTTATTCTGCATTTTGTTGTTTATGTTCCCTTTTCATTAATTCTACCCAATGATTTTACTCAACATTTAATTGTTTTTATCCAGCATTTTTTTGTTTGTTTTGTTTTTACCAAGCATTTTCCAGCATGTTGTCATTTGTACACCCACTTTGCTGGGTTATTATAACCCAGCATGTAGTTAGTCCATTTTTTACCCAGTGGGCATCAGACAAAACAGAATACCATATTTTCCGGACTATTAAGCGCACCTGTCTATAAGCCGCTATTGAATTTATTCAAACAGTTTCATGTGGTCCACTCTGACCAGGTCTGATGTGACGACGCTAAATGTATCAGCGGCACGGAGCTTGCTAGCTTGTAAAAAGCTAACGAGTTTAGTGCCACCGATACAT